>CABHPH010099527.1:67763-83187 GCA_902168325.1 Peromyscus nudipes | reverse complement strand
AAAAAAAAAAAAAAAAAATGTATGTAGGCTTCAAAGAGAGAGAAAAAAAAATATATACAGTTATATAAAGAAATAGATAGTTTTGAAAAATAAAGTCTTTAAAGAGACAGTAAAGGTAGTATAAAATATAAGCCACATAAAGATGGATATCACACAGAGAATCTGGATTGTGTTATCTTTGGGATTCTTAACTGCAGAGAGATATTTGATTGTAAAGGAAGCTGAGTTAAACCAATATGTATATTTTAAAGATACCTTGACTTCAAAATTTGGATGTAAGGATATGTTGTTTTGGAAAGGAAGCTCTGCTTTTGTTTCCACAGAAAGCCAGAGGCTATGGATTTGTTCCAGATTAAGATACATCAGGTTTGACCAGCCAAGACCCCCTGAAGGTCTCTGATGATACCAAGGCCCAGATGATCCAACATCCAGAATGGTTTGAAGGCAACTGGCTCACACAATACAGCCTCATGGACTATTCCATAATCCTAAAATTTTCTTTGTGTCCCCATAAGATACAGCGCCCCCCTCCAGCAGGAAGTAGTAAGAGAAGCTACGCCCAAATTCCCAAATTATATGTAATTTACTTTGTTAAGGTTAAAACTCTCCTTTTTGAAAAAAAAGGGGGGGGAGTGCTGTGGGATGTTCTGTATGGCAAATGTGTTGCTCTGATTGGTCAATAAATAAAACACTGATTGGCCAGTGGCTAGGCAGGAAGTATAGGCGGGACTAACAGGAGAAAAGAACAGGAAGGTGGAAGGAGACACAGCCAGCCACCGCCAGGACAAGCAGCATGTAAAGATGCCGGTAAGCCACGAGCCACGTGGCAAGGTATAGATTTATGGAAATGGATTAATTTAAGCTATAAGAACAGTTAATAAGAAGCCTGCCATGGCCATACAGTTTGTAAGCAATATAAGTCTCTGTGTGTTTACTTGGTTGGGTCTGAGCGGCTGTGGGACTGGCAGGTGAGAGAGATTTGTCCTGAATGTGGGCCAGGCAGGAAAACTCTAGCAACAAGAACCCATGTTGAAAAGCCTGACCCATTGCACAGGACTGCAATCCCAGAATTAAGAAGACAAAGATGGACAGAGTACTGGGGCTTAGTAGCCTGCTGCTCCAGCACCATCAGCAAACTGCAGGCTGATGAGAGACTTTGTCTTGAAAGCCAAAGTGAACAGTACCTGAATAGCACCTGGGTTTGACAGCACTTATAAATAAACACAAAATACATATTTCCACACCCATCCCTCCTCCCACCACACACACTGGAAGTTGAATATCTGCTATTTGGTGGCTCCTGGGATCTATTTCAAGAATCGGTGGATACTTAAAGTCTATGAGCACATTCTCAACTGAACTTCAAAGGGGATAGTTTTAGGCTTCACACTGAGTTGGTATGTGACTGGCTTTGTTCCCTGAGTCTGATCACAGATATGTATCTTCTTATTTTGTATATGAACTCATCTCTTTTCATTTACATGGTATTATGTTTTTAACTCAATGTCATGATTAAAAAAATTAATTCTTTAATTGGCATTTGTGATTCTATGGGCATAAACTGACCCTTAAGACAATATCTTTAAAGAAAAAATCCTTTAAAAATTAAGCTTTGTATGATTTGAGGATATATTTCAAAAAAGTTAAATGAATACAACATGGCACATAAAAGTTAAGGTTCTATGTGCTTATTTAAATTACGATATTCATAAAATGGATTAGATTTAGATTAAAATTTGTCTTTTTGCTGATCTTTCACTAATGTGAATTTGGTGGTGTGGACACTGTGCTTTGAACTGATCCTGCAGCCAAGCAAATGAAGTTCTGGAAAATGAAGTTCCATTACCATTTCTTCCACCACTTGGATACTGATGCTGTTAAGAATAAGGTCAGAATGAGGTTTCCAGAACCTTAGTAAACATGAGGTTAGCAAACAGCCCCCTTTCATGGGTATTAGGGTGAAAATTAATCTAGACAAGAGGGAGATAAATACTCATAAGGCACTAAAAGACTATAAAATCAAATGCTTGGTTATCTTTAAAGTTTAAAATATTACTATAATCATGGGAATTACATTACTATTTAGCATTCTTTTACACTTCTGAAAGTGCTTTAAATTACCCTGATACTTGAAACTCCTCTGCACACTGCCAGAGGAGAAAGGCAAACACCGATCCAGCTTCAGAGGGTTCTTCTATCTGCAGTGGTGACCAGCATACATGATACATTGGAATAATGATAGCACAAACATTGTGGAAGTAACCAACAAATATCTGTTTGGATTTAAGGCCCACTCCATGAGATGAAACCCATGCCTGAAACTGCCCAGGTGTCCAAGAACCTGAGACAAAATAGGTCATGGATATAGGAGAAAAGCAAATACTATTGTTCTGCTAAAGAAACATAGCCGTAAAATGAGTCCTAATGGCATTCCATGATACTCATATGTCAGTGTCTTACTCAGCCATCATTGCAGAAGCTTCCTCTTATAGTAGATGGAAATAAATAGAAAGACCTATGACTGGACAATGTGCGGAGAGTGAGAGACCTTGGTACACTTAGTCCTAAATGGGATGCCTTCAGCAAACCTCTCCCCTAAAGGCTAAGGGAGCTGTGCAGAAGAGGAGACAGAAAGATTGCAGGAGCCTAGAGGGGATGAGTGATACCAATGAAACAGTGTCTTCTAGGCACAACAAGACTGATACACATATGAACTCACAGAGACGGGAACAACATGTATAGAGCCTGCACAGGTCCAAACCAGATGTGTGTGTGTGTAGGGGGGTGGTCTTCAGCACTGAGATAGGGAAGTGGACTTGAACTCCCACCCCAAACCAAGGATCTATTTTCAATTGACATCCACTCACAAAAGAAAAATTAGTTTTTTTCTAGGGAATCTCACTGGGTATCCAAACCACATTTAAGGGCAGGCTCCATGCCTAGTTGTAGCTAGCCAAAACAAAACTAACTCAACGGTATTTTTGGAGTTTTGTTTTGTTTTGTTTTGTCTCATAATTTTTTGTTTGGGCATTTTTTTAAAGCTTACTTTGCTTGTATATTATAGTTTCTGAATTTGTGTGTGTGTGTGTGTGTGTGTGTGTATGCAGCTCATATATTCTTTCTTTGTTGCTTTTGTGTGTTTTTTCTGATAGTTTGTTTGGTTCTTTTTATTCTTTCTTTTATTTGCCAATTTGTTTTCTTAAGAGAGAGAAAGAAGACCAGAGTTGGATGGTTGAGGAGGTAGAGAGGATCTAGGAGGTGATGGGAAGAGAAACTCTGATCAGAATATATTGTATGAAATAATTTATTTTCAGTAAAAATAATATCATAATGAAACCTATGTTTTGAAACGGATGAATGGTAAAGAAATCACACATGAGCTGAGTATAGAAGTAAATGTATTTATAATATGTAATCAGAAATTCATGGTATTGAAGCTCATGGATGCTAAGGGATATTTCCATTGTTATAGAAGAGCATGTTGCAAAGTAGGACTGCATAGTACATTTTGAGGCCCAGCTTTCAGAAAACTATAGCAACAAAACAATGTAATAATTTCAAATTAAAAGATCATTTAATGCCTACTGTACCACAGAGTAAATTTGTAACAGGCAAATTTCCAAATTTGATGACTCCTCAGCAGTAAACAGGCTTTGAGACTTGCTATACAATATGTGTGACATCCTTGTGAAGAATTAGGAAATGGCATTCCTAAGCACCACATTTTCTAAGTGCATAGAAATCAGTACCTCACACATACTAGGCAAGATCTCTACCACTGAGCTATCTTTCTAGCTCTTACTTTATATGACAATGTAACTATTTCTCATAGAATACTAGAATAGATTAAGTGCATCGCATATCACTGTAGTGAATGGCTTCTCAGATAGGTACTCTGGCATCTTGGAGCAGATGATTCTATGATGTGGGAAACAGGTCTATGTAATGCAAGATGTTTAGTAGCAATTTAGCCTCTAGATATCTGCAGCAATGAATACCCCAGAAGTACAGACTGAAAGTATTTACAAGTACTGGCAGTAGTTCTTAAGGGGTAGCAGCAAAACCACTTCTCATTGCTAATCACTATTGCAATTTGCTTCTCTGCCCAGGGGAATTAGATTGTGGAAAATTGAAGGTCTATTGCTTTTCCTTCCAGCTTGGTGCTGGTACCAGAGTCTGGAGGACAAGGTTATAATGAGGTGTCCAGTACCTTAGTAAATATGGGCTTTAGTGATGTAACAATACCTCCTCTTCCTGCCCCTCATAGGGTAAAACTAATCTTGACAAGAAAAAGGTAAACCTGTGTAAGGCATAGGACATCACTGTGCCTTAGAAATGACTGGCACAACCAGATACTAAAACTATAATCAAGTGAGAGTGTTAGAGGAGAAATATTCCTTTTGTAGCTGTGGGTAAAAAACAAAACATAGTAAAGTAACCCCAGAGAAATTCTCAAGACTTCCTCTACAGCAGCAACTCTGCAGGCAAAGACGGTAACTGCTGCCTGAAAAGTTTTTATATCTCCTCCATAGAAACTGATGTTAAAAATTGATGGTTATTTTTTTCTTTCATAATTCAGAGTCATTTGTATTATTCAGAATCTCTCAAGCTATTATTGCTTCACGAGTCATTTCCTTGCTATTAGGACAAGACTCCCAGCTCCTGCTCTCAGGTGGTTAACAACTTAGTTGCTCATATTGGCATGGCCCTTCCTTCAGTATGTTCTGACAAATGCTTTTGCAGTTTGGGCCCCTCTTCCCATGATGTTTGTCTGGGTTTATGACAAGATTAATTGCTATGTTTCAGGTTGATCTGTACATAAGGTCTTGAGAGTATGTTATTAATTTTGCCAAATATAGATGAGCAAGTTGAGACACTGAGATGTAAGTAACCTGCATATGTTACAGATTTGGGCCACAGCTGGTCTCCCAACCCAAACTTTGATCCAAAGTTCATGTTCTATTGTTCTACCTTGTGACTATTTCATTGTCCTCTTAGGTATGAAAGTAACACGAATCCCCCACATTTATGCAATTTATATTTTTAGGCAACAATTTTGCATATAGCCCACAAATTATGCACACCCATATTATGCATTTTCAGCAATGGTATGTTCATTAGTTGGTAGGCAGTAAAATAATATTGAATTTAAATGGATGAAGGGAAAAGCAGGAGCTAAAAGAATCCAAAGTGTCAGAATAAATAAATCTATTTGTTATTTATTCATGCATCCACATATTTATTCATTAATTCAACACAAGCATATTAAGACAAGTATATGCTGATTGAAGCGTTATTGACTGGCATAGTTCTTATTTTCATGGTAGAAGCTACACAGAGTGGGCTTATGAGAAAACCCAAGTGGGGCTTCAGACAGGTCATGAAACACCTGTTGCTTAGCAACAGAGATTTAGTCTGAGAAATGTGTCATTAGTTGATTTTTTTTTCATTATGTGAGCATTATACTTACAAAAGGATGAATGGTACAGTCTACTATACACAGGCTATGTGGCATAATGTATATATGTATATGTGTTTACACATATGCATGTTGAACGTATGCTATAGTCTATTGCTTCTAAGGCAATAAAGAATAAAACAGTATGATATTAAATCAAATGATGCAATTTAACAGTGAGATAAACAAAATCTGTGTAGTTCCTGTGGGTATGTTACAGCATTCTATTTTATAATAAAATTTTCTTGTATGAGTGGGAGAAAACTCTAAAATGTCAATACAAAACACAGTATAGTAAGTGCTTAAAGATGTCATATGCCCATTTATTATCAAGTATTATATGCTTTACACAATTCACACGTGCTACATATTTATAGGCCAGAAGCACAGTAAGCTTGTTTATATCAGCATTATCACACACAAAAATAACACAACGAGTTAGATGATAGCATAGCCGAAAGGTCACTAGGCAATAGAAAGTTTTTAGCACCTTTTTAATTTTACTACAGGACCATAATTGAGTCTGCAGCACACTGGCAGAATGCCTTCATACAAAGCATGAGAGGAAAATGAAAGAAGACCAAACCTTGGATGTGCTATCACCCAGGAGAAGAAGGAAAGAAATTTTGTGACAGTCTTAGAGACTTGTGTAGGGATAGCATTGTTACATGAATTCAGTTACTGTTTCCGCCATAGCCTTCTCTATGACTTTGAGAGTGGTTATATGGATATAAAGAGCTTCTTAAGCTACAGTGTCACACGTCCCCTGTTTGTTTTAGGCTGTTTTGGTATATGAAAAGAAAATAAGACTCAGATTAAGATTCAACCAGAAACATCTATTCAATCTTAACTGACCTTATGTAACATCATTGGCTTTCATGGTAAAGTTAGACCACATAACTTTATACGAAATCTGACTTAATATAAAACAGTTAGAATGAAAGACAGCATATTCAAGACACTGCTGCTGACACCAGACATCTGGACAGAATCCAAAAAGCATGGAAAATGAAAGCAGCATTTAAAAAATGGAATTATATAAAATAAAATGTATACTCATAGTAAAGCAATCTTCAGTGGAGAGAGAAGCCACACCAAGGCAGAAAACACTTGCCAACAGTTTTCCTGATTGCAGAATATGTCCAGAATATATAAACAACTCAAAATATGTGAAAAATCAGAAAATAATAATTGAATTAAAAATAGGTAAATAGAGGTAGGCTAACTGCAGATTTTTGTATCTCCCTTCTCTTCTCCATATCCAATTCCCCAGTCACATTCTTAGCTCTGTAGCATAACACCTGTTGTAGTCTCCCTTTTCCCCACCTTGCCCCCTCTCTAGTTGATTAATTAGATCTTATCTTACAATCTTCCTTCCCCCTACTCATCCCATTATCCCAGCCCCCAACACCAACTGGCATTTCCTGGCAACTTCCCAGCCACTACCTGTGAAGCAAGTTGGCAAATTGCAGCCCTTACCTCTTCCTCCTCTCTTCCAAATCTCATCCAAAGTTCTGTAGCAGACCGCCTGCTGTGCCCCGCCCCCCCCCTTTACCTGGCTCCATCTCCGTGGGATCACACAGATATTCCCCTCCAACATTCCTTGCCCCAACTCACCACTTTATCCAATCCCCAACTCCAACATGCATTCACTGGGACCCAAAGACCACACTGTCCAGGGAAATGGGTAGCCTAATTGTGGAGTTTCACATCACCTTTTTTTTCTTCTAAATCCAACCCCTCCCCTACTCCCAGCTGTGTAACAGACCACCTTTTGTGGCTTCCCCTTCCCCTCTGACCCCATCTCCAGGAAATCATGCAGATCTTCTCTTTCAGCCTTCCTTGGAACTCATTCTTTTATCCCAGCCCAGAATTCTTTTTTTTATTTTATAATTAATTTAATTTTACATATCAGCCCTCCCCACCAATCCACCCCCCATTCCCACCTCCTCCAAGGCAAGGACTTCCCTGGGGAGTCATCCCAGCCTGGTAGATTCAGTTGAGGCAGGTCCAGTCCCTTCCTCCCTGCACCAAGTCTGAGCAAAGTGTCTCAGCATAGGCCCTAGGTTCCAAAAAGCCAGCTCATGCACCAAAGACAGGTCCTGGTCCCACTGCCTGGGGGCCTCCTAAACAGTTCAAGCTAATCAACTGTCTCACTTATCCAGAGGGACTGGTTCAGTTTCATGGGGGCTTCTCAGCTATTCGTTCACAGTTCATGTGTTTCCGCTAGTTTGGCTATTTGTCCCTGTGCTTTTTCCAACCGTGGTCTCTATATCGCTTGCTCATATAATCCCTCTTCTCTATCGCCAATTGGACCCCTGGAGCTCCACCTTCTCCAAAACCACATTCTCAGACACAAAGTAAGTCTTAAAAAAAAAGAAAAAAATTGAAATAACACCCCAATCACATCTGATTACTATGGATTAAAGCTAGATATCAACAGCAGAAACAACAGAAAGCTTACAAACTCACGGAAACGCAACAACTCACTATTATGTACAAAATGGGTCAAGATAGTAATTAGGAAATATTAAAGTCTAGAACTGAGTGAAAATGAATACACAACATACTCAAACTTATGGGGCACAATGAAGGCTGTTCTAAGAGGCAAGTTCATAGCACTACATGCCTACATGAAAGAGTTGGAGAGATTTCATACCAGCAATTTAACAACACACCTGACAGCATTAGAACAAAAAGAAATCATACCCTAAAGGGGTATGACCACAAAAAATAATCAACTCAGGACTGAATTCAATAAAATAAAAACAAACAAACAATACAAAGAATCAATGAAATAAAGAGTTGGTTCTTGAGAAAATCAATAAAATTGACAAGCCCTTATGCAAATTAACAAAATTAGAGGTGAAAAGGGAGACATAACAACAGACACAGAGGAAATCAAGAGAGTCACAGGATATACTTAAAAAAAAATCTATGCTCTACCAAATTGGAAAATCAAAAAGAAATGGGTAATTTTCTCGATAAATACCACTTACCAAAGTTAAATCAAGATCAGATAAGTAGTGTAGACACACCTATAACCCCTAATGTAATAGAAGCAGTAATTAAAACCTACCAACAAAAAAAAAGTCTGAAGCCAGGTGGTTTTCGTGCAGAATTTTACCAGACTTTCAAAGAAGAGTTAATGCCAATACTCCTCAAATTATTCCACAAAATCAAAACAGAAGGAACATTGTCCAATTCTTTTTATGAAACACATTTATCTTCATATACAATCCACAAAACTGAACAGGCCATCTTCTATAACCAGGCAAAGCTTCCAGTGGTTGGATGGGAAAAGAAACCCAGCCACAAAACCTTCTACATTAATTTCTTTCTGGTTGCAAGATGTACTGAGTAATGATGGTACAGAACTTGTGGAAATGGCCAACCAATGACTAGTCCAACTTGAGGCCCATGTCAGGGGAGCCCATACCCGACACTGCCTGGATGGCTAGGAACCATAGACTGGATAGCCCAGAGACATAGGATAGAACCAGATACAACTGACAAATACAAAACAAAAATAAAACTAAAAGACAAACCAAAGGAACAAAAAAGTCAATGAAATGATTCCTAATGATATTCTGCTATTTTCATAAATTGGTGTTGCCCAATAGTCATCTGAAAAGCTTCATTCAGCAAATGATGGGAGCATATGCAGAGACTCACAGCCAAACATTATAGGCAGATCTCAGGGAATGCTACAGAAGAAGAGGAAGGGGATTGTAGGAGCCAGAGGTATTCAAGATACCATGAGAATATGAATCACAGAATCAACTAATCAGGGCTCATAGGGGCTCACATATACTGTAGCAACAATTAGGAGCCTGCATGGAACTGTGCTATGTCCTCTGCATATATGCCATGGTTCTGTAGCTTAGTGTTCTTGTAGGATGCCTAACTGTTGGAGTAGAGGTGTCACTGACTCTAGCTTTCTCTTGGGACTCTTTTCCTCCTATTTGGTTGCCTCATCTAGATATGAGGGTTTGTGCCTAGTCTTATTGTAACTTGTTATGATATATTCTGTTGATATCCCTTTGAGGGCTGCTCTTTTATGAAGGGAAACAGAGGAGGAGTTGATCTGGGGCAGGTGAGGATGGGGAGGAATGGAGGGCAGGGAAACTTCAGCCAGGATATAATGTATGAGAGAAGAATATATTTTAGAAGTCCAACAGCAAAGAATTACAGACAAATTTCCCTTACAAACATAAATGTGAAAATTCTCAATAAAATATTTGTGAACCAAATCCAAGAACACATCAAAAAGATCATCTACCATGATCAAGTAGGCTTCATGCCAGAGAGACAGGGATGTTTCAACATATGCAAATTAATAAAGGTAATACAGCACGTACACACACTGAAACACACACACACATACCACAACACACACAACACACAACCCAACACACATACAATAAAATACAGGATCATCTCATTAAATTCAGAATAAACTTTTGACAAAATCTAACACCTCTTCATGATTGAAAGTCCTGAAATGATTAGGGATACAAAGGGCATAGCTAAACATAATAAAGGCAGTTTACAGCAAGCCTGTAGCCAGCATCAATTTAAATGGAGAAAATCGCAAAAATAATTCCACAAAATTAGGAGCAAGGCAGGGTTGTCCACTATCTCCATACCTTCAGTATAGTACTTGAAGTCTTAGTTAGAGAAACAACACAACTGAAGGAGATCCAGGGGACACAGATTGGTAAGGAAGAAGTCAAAGTCTTTTTATTTGTTGTTTGAGTGATAGTATGCATACATAACTCTAAAAATTCCATTGGGGAATTCCGACAGATGATAACCACTTTCAGCAAAGTAGTTGGATAAAAAAATTAACCCACAAAAAAATCACTATCCCACCTAAATACAAATGACAAATTGACTGATAAAGAAGTCAGGGAAAGACCACCTTTCAAAGTAGCCTCAAATAATATAAAAAACCTTTGGATAACTCTACCCAAGCAAGTGAAACACTTTTATGATAAAATCTTTAAGACACTGAAGAAAGAAATCAAAGAAGATATCTCAGTAGATGGAAAGTTCTCCAATCCTCTGGGTTGGTAGAATTAATAAAATAATAAAAATGGCCATCCTACTGAAAGCTATCTATAGATTCAATGCATCTAAATTCCAAAATAATTCTCAGATCTTGACATGACAATTTTCAGAGTCATATGGAAAAATATAAATTCAGGACAGCTAAAAAAAAAATCCTGAAAAATCAAGACTACTAGAGGTCTCACCATCCCTTACCTCCGGTTTTACTATGGAGAGAATAGTAGTGAAAACAACATGATACTGAGGCAAAAGAGACACATTCATCAAAGCAATCTAACTGAAGACCCAGACACAAATGCACACACCTAACTTTTGATAAAGAGGAAACACACACGAAAAAGAAAAGATAGTATCTTCAACAAATGATGGTAGTGAAACTGGATGGCTGCATCTAGAAGAGTCTAAATAGATCCACACTTATCACCTCGCACAAAACTCAACTCCAAATGAAACAAAGACCTCAGTATAAAAACAGATACACTGAACCTGAAAGAAGAGAAAGCCTTGAATTCAGTGGCACAGGAAAAGATTTTCCGAACAGAACACCATTAGCATAGGCATTAAGATCAACAATTAATACATGGGACCTCATGAAACTAAGAATCTTCAGTAAGGCAAAGGACATAGTCCTTCAGAAAAAGCAGCTGCCTACAGAATGGGAAAAGGGTTTTACCACTACACATCTGATAGAAGGCTAATATTCAAAATATATAAAGAAATAACAAAACTAGATATCAAGAAAATAAATGCCCCAATTAAAACATGGGCACAGACTAAACAAAGAATTCTCAATAGAGGAAACACAAATGGCAGGGAAACACTTAAAAAAAAATTCAATGCTCTTAGGCATCAGGTAAATGCAATTCAAAACCACTTTGATATTTCATCTTACATTCTCCAGAATAGCTAAGATGAATTAAACAAGTGACAGCTTATACCGTTGAGGATATGGGATAAGGTGAACACCCATACATTGCTGGCGGGAGTGTGAACTTGTACGTCTACTTTGGAAATCAATGTGGGGGTTCCTTAGGAAAGTGAAAAACAATTTACCCCAAGATACACCTATACCACTCTTGGGCATATACCCAAAGGACACTTCATCCTGCCATAGAGACTCTTGTTCAACCATGTTTATTGATGCTCTATTCATAATAGATGGAAATTGGAAACAACTTATATGTTCCTCAAAAGATGAATGAGTAAAGACAATGTGGTTCATTTATACAATGGAATATTCCTCAGGCACTAAAAAAAAAAAAATCATGAATCCTCAGGTAAATGGGTGGAACTACAAAAAAAATCATCTTGAGTGAAATAACTCAAACCCAGAAAGACAAACATGGCATGTGTCTACTTTTATGTGGATATTAGCTGTTATCAGATTACGAAGTTACAATCCATAGAACCACAGAAGTCAGGTGTACATTAACGGACTAGGGTGCACTGGTAGATCTCCCTAGGAAGGGGAAATAAAATAGATAGTTATAGATGTATGGGGTGGGTACTAGAATAGGAAGGTCAAGTGAGTTGGGAATGGAAAATGATAGGGATGAGAAAGGGAATACAGAGAAAGACAGCTAGAATTAAGCACCATTTGAGTAGTAGTAGTAGTTTAATACAGGAGAAGCTTCCTAAAATATATTCATATATGAAAGCAATCTAAATGAAATAGTCAAATAATGGGAGAGACAGCCTCAACTGGAATTCTCTTGTCACTAAATGAAGCTTCCAGTATTGGGAATAGTTTAAACCTAATTGAGCTATTAACCAAAGGGGTCCCATGGGAATTCCCATGCAACCCAGGCTGTTTCTAAGACTATTGGTTGCTCTCCACATATTGACAGCAAGACCCCACTCCTGGAGACAACACCTACACAACTCACTGAGTATGAGGAGTCAGACTGGTGCCTACATAAAGCCTTCTTCATCATGTGCTTGTGTCTTTGGTACAAGAATATACTCTGCACACTACTAAAACAAACATAAATAACAACCCAGTCACAAAAATCTTGATCTGCAATAGTGTTTGTAAGGACCAGCTCTTACTTTCTAGGCTAAGATTACCTGATATGGCTGGTGAGAAATTTATCTTAAGCAGGCATGGGTTGGAGGGGTCACAGCAAGATTGAGACTGTGACGAATTTATTGCAAGCATGAGATTTTTATACCTTTATCAGAAACAGAATACAATGGAGGTTTCTAGGATCGATATAATTTTAATTGCCAGGATACAATGACATTTGCAAGCTATATAGGGTATACAAAATTAATGTCCAAGATTAACTGTCCTGCCAAACTTCTGTATGTTTTAATGACTTCTAGAAAATGCAGAGAAATACAAGCAGCCTGAAAGCTTTACTGCCTGAGGTAGTGCCTTGGTTTCTCAGAAACTGAAAGGCACACAGTATGCCAGAAGCCATGAACTCTAACCTGAAAAACCTATGGCAATGCCTTTCAAGGCAGCTAGACCAGGCAACTCCACAATTCCTGCAGGTGTCCTATCTGCAGGATATGCTAGGCCAATGGTAGACAAAGCTTATGGGAGTAATGAACCAATATCAGATTTGACTTAAAGCCCACTCCCTGAGATGGAATCCATACCTGAAGCTGCTTGAGTGACCAAGAACCTGACACTAGATAGACCAGAGACCTAGGGTAAAACCAAATACTACTGTTCTACTAAAAGAACTTATCAATAAAATGACTCGAAATGACACTCTACTATACTCACAGATCAGTGCTTTCTCAGTCACCATCAGAGAAGCTTCCTCTTCCAGCAGATGGGAACAAATATAGACACCCATATCCAGGCAATCTGCTAAGAGTGAGAGACCTTGTAACACTTATTTCTAAATGGAATGTCATCAAATGCACCCCCTTAGGGATCAGAGAACCCTGTAGAAGAGGAGGCAGGAAGAATGTAAGAGCCAGAGGGGATGGAGGACACCAAGAAAACATAGCCCTCTAAACTAACAGGATTGATGCGCATATAAGCTCAAACAGACTGAGGCAGCATTGTAGTGGGCCTGCATGGGTCTGCACCAAATAGGGTTCTAGGGCTGAAAGGAGAATCAGATACATGGCCCCATCTCTAACCTAGAAGCTGTCTCCAGTTGAGAGCCACTTACGAATGAAAATTAAGTTTTATCCAAGGGTGTTTCACTGCTTGGATAAACTGCTTTTAAGGGTAGGTCTCATGTCCACCAATAGATGGCTGCCAGAAAATGAACTCAGTTGTGGGAGCCCACAGAGGCTACCTAGTGAGAAATTACTCAGGGTCAGAGAATTTGAGCTTGCTTTACCCAGCAGGGCTGCATAAGGAGATGATTTGAACATGGGTGTGTTTACCAGGTGTTTGGAAGGGTCTGCACTTGGCTGTGCGGTGTGCTTTGACCTAGCAAGGGGGAGGTCTTTTGCCTTGCCCTTGGCATTGTTATAAAAAGCCTTTCTGAATAAACAGAAAAGGCTGTTGGGTATTGACCCAGGCTCTCCCGAAGTTGTCCTGAGTTTCTGTCTTTCTTCTCATTGGCTAGGTCTCTGTTTCTATCTGTTATTTCTTAATTCCTCTCTCCTCCACCTAAGAACCCTTCCAAAAGTGGGAGCTGGACTCCCACAGACCCCCCACACTCAGTGGCATCTTTGGGGGTTCCTTGTCTTATGTTGTTGTGTCAGGCAGGACTTTAAAAAAAAAAAACTTTTATTTTTTAATTTTCATTTTATTTATCTATAATTTCTTTCTCTTTTTACCCTATATCCTTTACGTATATATTATGATTTCCAGCTTAATGTTTTATGGGATTCTTGAGTGTAAAATGAGTTCTACATTTCTTTCTTGTGCCTTTTCTTAGGTTCTTCCCTTTGTTTGCCCTGCTTTGTCCTATTCCAAGGTGTTGGTTTTTGTTTATATATGTATATGTATGTATGTATGTCTATAAATTGTGTTACTTTATTTTAGTATTAGCTCTTAGAAGCCTGTTGGTTTTTTAATGAGACAAAACGTGGGGTGGCTCCAAATGGGAGGGTTGGGGAGGAGGACATGGGAGGTGTAGAGGGAGGTATAATGAGGATACATTATATGAAGAAAATGTATTTTCAATACAAGGAAAAAAGAGCCGGGCGGTGGTGGCGCACGCCTTCAATCCCAGCACTCGGGAGGCAGAGGCAGGCGGATCTCTGTGAGTTCGAGGCCAGCCTGGGCTACCGAGTGAGTTCCAGGAAAGGCGCAAAGCTACACAGAGAAACCCTGTCTCGAAAAAACCAAAAAAACAAACAAACAAAAAAAAAATAAAAGGAAAAAAGAATTAAAAACAAAAAAGAGGAAGATAGACATCTGTCAGATGAAGAAATACTAATAGCCAACAAGAATATAAAAATGCTTTATATCATTATCCGTGAAGAAAATGCAAGTCAAATCTGTAGCAGATATGATCTCATCTCAGAATTAGCTGTGATAAATGATAGTAACAAGCACTGGAAGAGGATGTGAAGATTAAAGAATAAATACCTGCTATTGATGGGAGTATTAGTTAGAACATCCATTAGCTGACAAAAGGAACTGTGTGGATGTTCCTCAAAATGTGAAAAATAAAGGTGCCATTTGATCCAGGTTTTACACTCCTAAGTACACATCAAAAGGATAAGAGATGTCTGTGTGCCTATGTTCACTGCACCTCTAGTCTCAATAATTGTCTTAGTTACTGTTCTATTGCTGAGCGAAGACACCATGACCAAGGTCAACTTAAAAGGAAGGTATTTAATTGGGAGCTTGTTAGCCTTTTATCATCTTTGTGGGGGGACTGGAGAAGTAGCTAAGAGCTCATGTCTGATCCACAAGTTGCAAATGAGAGAGAGAGAGAGAGAGAGAGAGAGAGAGAGAGAGAGAGAGAGAGA
>CABHPH010099527.1:0-67753 GCA_902168325.1 Peromyscus nudipes | reverse complement strand
AGAGAGAGAGAGAGAGAGAGAGAGAGAGAGAGAGAGAGAGAGAGAGACTCCACCAGTCACTGGATTTTGAAACTTCAAAGTTTACCCCTAATGGCATACCTCCTCCAACAATACCACACATCTTACTCCTTCCTAAAGAGCTCCACCAACTTGGGACCACGCATTTAAATATATTAGCCTATCATAACTACCATAATAACTAAGACAGAGAATCAGCCTAGGTACCCATCAGCTAGCTGGCAGAAAAATAATGAAATACTAGTTTATGTATATAGTGCAGTATTAGTCATCCTTAAAGAAAATATTTGTAGCAACATGGATTGAACTGAAGGGCATTGTGCTTAAAAAAATAAGCCAGATTCAGAATAAAGGTTCTCTCTTATATGTTGAAACTAAAATAAGTTGACTTGAAAATTAGATAGTGGCTAGTAGGGTTGAGATGGATGGTGGGAGGTGAGCACAAAAACTATAGTTGACTGGTCCTTGCTTATGTGTATATGGAAATTCCACATTAAGCCTATTAAGACATAATTATAATAACATGTTAATATATTAAAAGGAAACATTTGAGTTATTATTTAGACTATTATTTAAGAGACCTGTAGAAATTAAATTCACTTTATAAAATGTTATTTTAGGAATTATTTGGACAAATGGGAAGAATTTATATCTCATAAAGCAGTCACTGATTGTTGTGGTGTGCTATTAAAGCAGGCTGCAACATGGCATACATAAGAGACCTTTATGGCAATTATATAAAAATAGCCCACATGACTAATATCTAACATTTTTGTAAGTCCTAAGTATTCTGGGGGTTTATATGTATATGGTTAGCATCAAGTCAATGAGGGAATATGATGGACTTACTTTGGCCTGGGATTTTATAATAAAGCACAACCAGCAATTCACATTCTTTTTTTCAGTAGCATATTAATGATGTTTATTCAACTATTAGTAAGTTTTATAGAATAATGGAACATCTGCCAAGTTTTGTAATTTAAAAGGCTCCTTGCTTTTATAACCTTACCCTTCAAAAATGATGGCATGTCTGTGTATTGTAATAAGGTATCGTGGCCATCTCTGAGTCATAGGTAGTTATCATGGGAAGATGTTGTAACTTCCCATTTTTTGAGTTACTGTTACCAATGGAAGCCAGAGTTGGAATTATCAGTAAAGTCTAGGTGATACTCCTCCTCTTAGTGGCTGGGTCCAGTGGCCAGATATGGTCATCTGGTTCTCACGTTAGAGCACCCCATGGGTCAGACTCTCCAGCCCCTCTTCTTTGTCTGAGCCTGAACTTTGAGCTTTTCTGATCTCACTTGCCTCATAGAAGATTCAAAAGAAAGTCTAGATAGGGGATGGTATAGGTGAGAGGACCAAAAGCAGATGGATCAGTGACATGGTCTCCACAGAAGACAGGTGAGCCTTTAAACCATGACTGGATGGCTTAGTGTATTTTGAGTCAACATGCTAGGATCATTTTGGAAGTGAATTTTCCCCAAGTTAATGCAAATGAGACCTCGCTATTGCAAGTAGACCAGTTTTTATTACTAAAACATTCCAGGTGGTGGTGACTACCTGCTGCCAACTACCACACAGGATCTCTAGCCTCTGTGAAGTACTCCTCACTTAAGCATTCCCAGAAGTCCCTGAACAGGATCTATATGTGGTGTCCTGCAGGGAACCACTGCTTACTAACCACCAAGCTGCACTGGCTTCTGTGTGCCAGCTACTCTCCACCTATGCAAGCTGCCTGTTGCAAGAGAGATCAGTTTCCTGATGCTCTAAACACATTACCATCAACCTGGTGGTATAGATTACAAACATTTCTTTTCTTTATAATTTTGCAGAAGTGTGAGAGGGTGACTAAACCTATGCTCAGGGTGTTGGCAGAGACAGTTCCTCTGGAGTTCCGAGGGAAAGCTGTTGCTTTGTTTTTGACAGTTCAGGTTCCATGCACACCTTGGCTCTGAGACCCTTCCTCCTTCTTCAGTGCAGATCACTCCAACCTCCACTTCCATTATCCCATTGTCAAAGGGTTTCCTGATTCTAACATTTTTACTTTTATCATTCGAAGATCCTTTTGGAAAAGCTGGGTTATCCCCCAACTCAAGAAGCTGAACTAAGACACACTTGCAGAGAACCTTTGCTATTTCAGATAATATTTTCAGTTTCTAGGGGTTACAATGTGGAAATAATTGAAGGGCTGTTAATCAATCGACCACACAGGCTATCTGCCAGATAATGAGGCTGCTGACCTATCAGTTCAAATTACCATTTGCCAGAACTCTCACAACATGTAAGAACCTTAGAGGTGAAATGAGAGAGAGACAGAGACAGAGACATAGAGATGGACACACACACACACACACACACACACACACAGAGAGAGAGAGAGAGAGAGAGAGAGAGAGAGAGAGAGAGAGAGAGAGGCATCATCAGCTATGCCGTATCTCAGAAGCATATGCTGCCCAGCCACCATGGGAACTTCAGCTTCTACTTTGGTTCTCCTGGGCAATAACTCTAACGCCATCACAGGGCCAGGCTGGGGCTTATCACCTACTCTCTTCTCTATCTACTACACTGTCTTTCTGAATTGGACAGTCCCACACAAAACTTCCTTCATTTTGGCTCTTTGTTCTGTAGGAGATTCCAATTACAGTCAATCTTTCAGTATTTGCATGCTCAAATTTTAGATTAGCCAGTGACTTTCAGGTTTAATTCACCAATTCAAGAATTCATCAGTCCATCTTTATCTACTCCTGAAAAAAACTGACAATAAATGAAAAGCCATGACATTGCATTAAGCATAGTGCTGTGGAATTTAATGGATTCTGATGCTTTCCGTCCCAACAGCCTAACTCTTCAGATACAGAAAGCATATGATACTCACATCCTTCTTATTTATGCACAATGTATGAGGAGATGATCCTGCAGCTGGGATGGAATTTGGATGCACGGAAGGAAGCCCCTGAAAAAGGGCAAATAGCACTACAAGGATAATGCTTATAAGTCCTCAAAAAGAGCACAATGGACTCCAATCTAGAAAATATTTTAATATAATTAGTTGATATAGCAATAGCTCTGCATGTTAACTAATTATGATTAATTTGGTTGATGTGCCTACTGGTTCTGTGGTAGGATCATTTAATTAGTGCACTTGGAACCTAAATGTGCTAAAAAAAAATCACATCTGAACCCTAAAGCTTAATATCAGTTCTTATATTTATTTATGTGGGAGAATTTTATTTTAGGAGAAAATTGGCCATATTAAAATCTATCAAAACTTTTCAAAAAAATCAATACTTTGTTGTTACACAGGGAATACTACATCTACTGAATACTTATGCCAAGTCACTGCATGAAGAAGTCTATATTCATTAACCCCTCACTTATACCAAGCTCTGCAAATCAAGACAGAGGATAGAGCATCCCTGCAGGAGAATGTTCACTGTTAAGTTAGAGAAATCAGAAAACATGAACACTAAAGAGAAACAAGTCAAAACATTATGTTTGTCGGGAGATACTGCTGAATAATTCATTTTTAACTCAATATGATTTTTTAAACATTGTAATATTACACATAGAAACATTTGTAACGTATCTTTATGGGAGTGGTGTGAGTTAACACCAAGCTACAGTGGATCTCTGGGTACAGCTGACCTTCATCAAATTTGAAGCTGTCACTTAGAACAAAGAATCTGAGTCGTTGTGGCTAATTGTAACTCTGTGCCATGCTTTCTCTGTCAGGGCCTACCCATTCTTCTAACCTTACAAACACCTTGGCAGTGCTAAAGACATTCTGGACTTTGAGTAGAATGGGACCTCAGTGCTTAAATGGATTTACTCACATTGTTACTGGGGAAGTGGTGCCTGGATTAGGGCGGGATCTAGGTGTGATCGCTGCCCTTCATTGTCAACTTGACATGCCAGGAAAGAGGGAACCTCAACTGAGGAACTGCCTCCATCGGATGGAGCCGCTGGCCTGCATGTGGGTCAATTTCTTGGTTGTTGATGGATGTGCAAGGACCCAGCCCACTACGCGCAGTACCATATCTGTTCAAGTGGACCTGGGTTGTATGAGAAAAATAGCTGAGCGAGTGTGGGGTCAGAGGGAGTGTGCCAGTAAGCAGTATTTTTGTGATTTCTGCTTCTGCTCCGGGTCAGGTTCCAGCTTGATTTCCTTCCCTGGCTTCCCGCAACAAAGGACTATGTGATGTGAAAGTATAAACCAAATAAATCCTTTCTTCTTACACATTGGTTGTAGTTAGTGTTTCATCACAGCAACCAAAAGCAAGCTGGAACAGGAGGGTTGGAAGTAATGTCTTATTGGCACTCTGACTCTGGCCAGAAGCCAGACGTGTGTTTCTGTGAAATAATAAAACAACACAGGCTTCATAAAAACCACTGCAGGAGATTCCTAATGCTTTCAAGACTGGAGTCTGAATGAATACAATGCCAAAATAATATCTTCCTGTGCCCTCCTCCTTATGCCTCAAACTCTCATATCAAGCCCATCTGCCTCAAACTCTGGTACCAAGCTGCTGCCAGGACATTAGGGAAAGTACCCTAATCTCCAGGGCACACAGCAGTTGAGAAGGTCCTGAGCAGGCTAGCTTTGACAGTGACCACGTCTCCTTAATGTCTCTTAGCAGTATTTTTTTAAATGTAAAGGTTTATGTATGTATACTAATATTTGTCTGCATGTACATCTGCACATCAGATCCCATAGACAGTTGTAAGCAACCATGTGGGTCCTGGGAATTGAACTCAGGACCTCTGGAAGAGCAGCCAGTGCTCTTAATCACTGAGCCATCTCTCCAGCCCTCACAACAGTCTTTACTCACTTGCTCAGTTCGTGTTTTCTCTGTACAGGTCACTTTGCCTGTGGCTTAGAAAGTGAACTCTGGTCTATTATTCTGCACCTCTCTGCCACCCAGGCTTGGCTGGAGTCCTGGGCTCTCCTTTCAGCAAATGTATACTAATGGAAGAAACAGAAATATAGCTCATGGTGCCTTGTTTCCCTCTCTTCACCTTGCCCATGTTGAGTCCCCCGACCCTTGCTTTCCATGTCCTTTGTTTCCCATTGAGCTCTTTATTACATTGTACACAGAACTCTTGACCTTAAGGGTTGCAAACTGGACACTCTAAAAACTTCTCCTTGGAAGACTAGAGGTTACATAGTTTAGTTAAACATGGATAACTTTCAAAGTAAAAAAAAATACTTAATTAAAAATAAACAAGCTTTTGGAGCAGAATCGAGAATGTAATACAGGAAAAGAAAGACTTTGCAAAGGAACTTGGGATGTGTAAGGGCTCAAGTAGATAGCCAAGTGTTTTCTTTACCTGAGCCCAAATGGAAAGTCAAACACCAAGTGGGCAACCTCTATTCTTAAACCTTACGTGCATACTCTATGTTTGGTCCAAACGTTGGAACTGGTAATTGAATCTTCACAGAGTATCATACTGTCACTATATATTTATTTTTACTATTTTGGGTTAATTTCTTTAATTTTACTGAGAATCAAAGATAGCTAAATTTAAACTGTCATCCTTCCCATTACCTTTCCTGAAGGTCATCCAAAAACGTTTTTGTAGTCTCTCTCAATCCTATTTTAAATCTGTTCTCTGGACACAAATATTAACTTTTCTTTTAATAAAACCTGACATCAAAAGTTACCTCGGTCTCAAGAACAAATATACAGTATTTGTTATTTGTTTTACTTAAGATGGATGACAAAACTTATTTTCCCCTTTCTTTTTGTTTTTATCTTAAAAAATCTCACACAGCTTAAATCTCATGATTTGAACATTTTAAAGCTTTCTGATTATAATGAAATGACTTGAGTTCTTATTAGATGGTATTAAATTTTTAAATATTGTTTATGTTGTTTCTGAGGTTACAGAATAAAACTCTGCTGTGATTTTGTTCTTTTTTTCCTAAAAGAGACTAATCCACTAGTCATTTCTGGTTATTTTTACTTGGCTAGTGTGTTCCACTGAGAGACAACCTATCACTAACCACAGAATGTCGAACCAAGATAAATGACCTTGAACAATGTAAATTGAAGGAATGTAGAATGTCTGGCATCTTAAACTAATTTCTGGGCAACGAAATATGACTAAAGTGTTTTGTGGTCCAAAACAGAATCAATTCTTAGAAAATTAGTAGAAGAACCATCTGTGCTGGGGAGAATAATATTGTTTGGCTTTTATGATGGTATAGGTGAGCAATTCAGAATCATTTTAAGATTATTGGTCAATCTAGGCTTTTACTTTTTTACTGCCATTAACTTTGCTAGAAAGTGCAATCATTTGCATGGACTTACCTGTTGCCTGGTGTAACATTAAAAGCCACCTATTCTGAGATTCAGTCATGGATACATTAAAAGTGTTTCCCCTGCGTCCGGATACCTCTTCTGATACATTGTGTTTGGGAAAGGTCTTGATACAGGGCATTGAGCTTTCCATGGCCTGGGCCCATGGTTTCTTAACCTCCTGTGTCTGAAGCCCTCATTTGCTTCACTTTTCTTTATTGGTGCTTTTTCTCTGTCACCTTGTGCAGGGAAGGTCGTTGCTAACTCTATTCGGTGGCTCTTGTTGCCATGGTGAGGAAAATAGTACAATTCCACAGTTAATATAGAGTATCAGGGTAAGGAGAATATTTCTTCCAAGCTTACCTGACTTCCACTTCATTGCAGTGGCACTAAGGAGCATTGGCAGACCTGCAGAAGCAAAATTTTACGTTAGATGTAGTTCATCATGCCACGCTATTCACTCAGAATCCATTGCTTCCATTTGAGGAATTATTTAAAATGCTTGCACCGGAAGAATACTGCAAAGGGGGTTTTAGGCAGTCATTTCCCCTGAAGTTAAAAGAAACTGACATTTCCATCTTCAAACTTGAACAGTCACAGAAAAAAAAATAGTGTTGCAAAGAACCTCATTAATTCATGCTTTGGAAAAATATGAACTGTGATTTTTCTAAAGGAAAATGTCTTCATTTAGCTGTCCTATCCAGACCCTACATTTCAGTATTACAGCAGGTAATGCATATGTCCTTTCTCCCCGTCTGCTGTGCTTTACTGTATCAGTGCCCCTAGTCACCAATTTCCCCTCACTTGCACATCAAGCAATTCAGAAGAGCAAGTGTGCCAGGAATTTTCATAGACAGAGGCAGGGGAAGAGCCGACGCCCACCCATGGAGCTGAGAGTCTTTACCACATGATATGTTTCTCTCAGGAGGAATTGCACTGAAAATGGACAACGTAGTTCAAAACATCACTACAGCTGGAGGTTTCTCCAGTCCCGCTGGGGCATACAGAAAGACGTCCCCAGCACACCCCAGTGTTAAAATGCCATCATCTTTCACCAAAATGGAAACAAATGAAATGCCTTCCTATGAGACAGGATCTTTTGATGTAGCCCAGGATCCTTCAGTCCTAGACTCTCAAGTGCTGGGATGACACCTTACCTGGCCACAATGCTGTCTTTTTTGTTGTTGTTGTTGTTTTGAGACAGGGTTTCTCTGTGTAGTTTTGGTGCCTGTTGTGGATCTGGCTCTATAGACCAGGCTGGCTTCGAACTCACAGAGATCTGCCTGCCTCTGCTCTCTGAGTGCTGGGATTAAAACCAGATTAATTCCCAGCTCACAATGTTTTCTTTGACTGCATTTTCTAATTACACATGTGAATTTAGTGTGATGAAATTTGATGAGTATTCAATTGTTTTGGTAACAACTAAAAATATTGCTAAAAGGCCTAGGCTGAAGTAGGAATACTTAAAAATAAGCAAATATCTAACTTGAAACTTAAACTCCCTATTAAGATGCCAGGTCCTTTGTAAACACCAAGTTTGTCAGGACTGCAAATAAAGTGCAGTGAAAGGTTGAAGTGACCTATGCTGGAGTCTGCATGTTATGCAAGGAGTCTCCTGCCCAACTATAGTTCAATAACAAAAAGGAGGGAGAAAGTCCAATGCTTGCAAGGGTGTATTTGTAAGAAAGGAAGCTGCCTTTCAAAATGAATGACAGGTGTTCTGACAAGAAGTTGTTTTAGAGCCGACATTATTCAGATGGAAGTGTGGAAGAAGAAGAAGTAATAATTGCAGAGGGATCCTGATGTGGATTTTGCACTTTCTATAGTTTATCTTGTATAATTCTTAAATCAGCCAGAAGGGGTTGACAAAACTTTTATTTTACTTTATTTACAAATAAAGAGAGATGAGAAATCTTTTTAAGTTTCTAGCACTCACAGTTTTATTTATTCGTAGGATCTCAAGGCTTATCTGTTTTCTGCTGATAAGAGAAGCAGAAATTTCCAGGAGTTTGGAAAAATAGTATTTGGGAGAAGTAAGTTACTAAGTTGGGGAAGGTTGGATAATTTTATTATTATTATTATTATTTATGAAAAATTCTTTGACTACAGAATTTTATTTTCTCAGGTGGTTGTTGTAAGAATGTATCCAGTCCCTCTCAGGATCCCATAACATCCTATGTATTTAATTATAGCTTGCCTGCCTGCTTCTGTTTTGTAGACAGTCACAGCGTTTATTTGCATCTCTTAATACAAATCTGATCATGTTACTAAATCATATCAAACTCAGTGACGGGACGGACTGAGAGAGAAGAAGGGGGAGGTGGCACACTCCTCCTTAATTGCACAAAGCCTGAGTGTTGAACACACTCAAACTGATAAAGGCAAGCCCATGAGAGGCGGCTACAAAGGAGGCACAGCCCTAACCCAGCTCAATCCAGATGTTTTGTAGCTGAGCCCAAGGATGTGGACTCCCGCTGGGCCTGAGCAGGTGGAAGATGGCTATTCTTGGACTCTGTGTCTGCAGTCTGGGGATTTCACTGACTTCACAGGACTATGGCTTGTCAGTGATTTCTTTTTTCATAACCAGCATGTAATCCAATAAAAGTAGATTAATGTCTTTGTTTTCTTTTGACTCTGTCAGTTATCATGTGAAGTCACACTGCAGAGTAAATAGGAGCAGAATTTTTCCACAGATTTCATCACCACCTTCTAGTGAACCCTTGGCTTTCCATTCTTTCATTGAGAAATCTGTCTGGGCAAATACTATTTAGTATGTGTCAGGGACAAAGTGGGCATACTTTTTTTAATTTTTATTTATTTTTTACGTTTTTATCATTAACATAAAAAATTAAAAGTCGAATGTTTAGAAAGAAAATTCTAGAAAAATTTCTCAGGCTTTGAAGCACTGATCCTTTCAAATGCTCCCCATCCTTGGAGTGTTGTATGGCTAAAGGGATTTGGTTAAGACTCCAGCACTCCTTCACAGTAAGGTCTGGAGTGAATCCCCATTGCATGCCAATGTAGCAAAGATAGAGAAATGCTACAAGAAAGAAGTCCGCTTGCCTCCATCGAACCCAATATACTTAAATCAAGTACTTCAGTAACGTTCATTAACATTCTGTTTTCTGTAACACCCTAGAGTCCCTGTCAGTGTAGAGCAAGGCGTCTTCTACTATGCTAACCCACCAATCAAAAATCTGAGCAGGGCACTTGAGCAGAGACCAAATTCTGGAATGTCTAGTAGAAGGGAAAGAAAAACTCAAGAGAAAAAAATCCTTTGCCAGAGAGAGTTCAGCCAGGTAGTTACTTGGAGCAAAATTTTCAAGTACAGTAGAAGATGTTGCTATGTAGATATGCCCTGAAGATACAGCAACCTACTTACCTATCTACCTACCTACATACTTCCTTCCTCTCTTTTTCCCTTCCTTCCCTTCTTCTCTCCTTCTCTCCCTCCCTCCCCACCTTTCCTCCTTCCCATCCTTCCTTTCTTTTGAAAGACTCACATAGGGAGCTATGAACTAGTTATGAGTTTTCTTTTAAAGAGAAGATTTTTGAATTATGAACTTGTTTTCAGATTTTCTATGCTTGAAAATATCTTTATATCTCTATATTTAAGCAACAATTAAAATTCTGGGTTCTAAGTAAATGTTAATCAAAACACCATATATATGTATATATATACATATATATATATATACACACACATATATATTCTAGTTATTTTAGTGTTGTTGGCAGGAAATCTGAAACCAGTTTCTTTGTCTCTGTTTTTGATGCTATCTTTTCCTTGGGGAATTTTTTTCATTAGTGCACAGAAGTTAGTGCATAGACATGAGTTTCATTATGAGTCTCATACATGAGTATAATAAATGGCATTCACCTTCCCCCAGTTTCTCTCCCTTTGTCTCCTTTATGTGCACTAATATCATTCCCTCCACTATTATGTCCTTAGGAGTTTATTTTATCTTGTTTTGTTTTGAGACAAATGTAGCATGAATTGTTATAAGATCTTATTAATAAAAACAAACCTGGAGCTAGGTATTGGGGTGAATGCTGAAAAATCAAAGAGACAGAACAGGCCACAGCTAACCTCACCTGGCCAACTTCTCAGCCAATCCTGTTTCCTCAAACTGGCTGCCTCTGTATCCTCATCCAATGATCTCAGCTGAACTGCTGCTAAAAGCTTAACATCTTAAACAGGCTCTATTTCCTGGTCCTCACACCTTATATACCTTTTTGCTTCTTGCCATTGCTTCCTGGGATTAAAGGCATGTGTCACCATGCCTGTCTATTCCCAGTGTGGTCTTGAACTCACAGAGATCCAGATGGATCTCTGCCTTCAGAATGCTAGGATTAAAGGTGTGTGTGCCACCATTTTCTGGCCTCTATATCTACTGGCTGTTCTGTTCTCTGATCCCAGATAAGTTTATTAGTGTTCACAATATATTGGGGAACACAATATCACATTTCTTCTTTTTTTGTCTAAAATTAAAAAAAGTTTATAACTAATACAAGAAACACTATATCCAAAAAGTATATACAATATATACAGTCAAGAATTACATTAACAATGTCTAGTCCATTAACATTTGATAGATTCAGACAAAAACTCTATTATATATATTAACAATGTCCAGTCCATTAACATTTGACAAATTCACACAAAATTTTTATTACTTATCCTATTTAAAACAAGTAGTCCCTTTTTAAAAGTAGATTCAATAATCTACCTTTTTATCTTATCATATTTATATTATCTCTTTTTTCTGAATAGATTCAAAAGTCTACCTTTTTATACTATTATTTCTATATCTCTTTTATTTTTCAGAATAGATTCAAATCTATCTCTTATCTATATCCTCTTTTCTCTTTTTCTTTTTTTTAAACTCGAACCCTGAATCTAATCTCCTTTCTTTAGCTTTTTAAAGAATCATTAACAATTAACAACTTGTAACTAACCATCATAAAATATGACAATATCCATAGCTCATTAAACGATCAAAAAACACCCACCCTACCTTGTGGGAATGTGAGCTTCGTGTTCTTAAAATTACTTCCTGCTTTCTGGAGGTGAAGACATCTTTAGGGGATCCTAAAAAGAAAATGTTTAGGTTAATTGTCAAGTCTTGGAAGAGGTATTTGTATCATTTGTCTAGTCTCTGCATAATGGGAAAGTGCAGAGCTTGTCTCAAGTCCTTGTTCCAGTAGTCTATGAATCTGGATCATCTTAGCTAGCCATCTCAAAATTGTCTTGAGCAGTTTGTAGTCCAAAGCAGATTTTTCTGTGGTGTTAATCAGCTTAATGGCTTTATCATAGTCCGTGTGGAATCATTGTTGTGGGGTCTGTCATCCTTTTGAAGATTTTTAAAGTTACTGTTAGGCACGGTCATGTTTCCCTGCAGATTTGTGTGTGTGTGTGTGTGTGTGTGTGTGTGTCCTCTGTGGTTAGGAGCAATCACGGTCTGATAAATGTCTGTCTCTTGGAACCATGAACGTTCTTCCCTAGAAGAGAAAATCTTCACAGTAACTTCTTCTCCCCACCATTTGCCTTGCCAAACTTTTCCAAACTGACTTTTGCTGATGCTTACTCTTGACACGATGGTCCTGGCAATTCTTCTCCAAACAAGCAGCAGTAAACCCTTTGTCCCAGGTAGCAGCATCACCGCAGTCACCAACAGGATGAGAAGCAACCAGCAACTCGGAGTAGCAGCCATTGCCTCCATGGTCCTGCCACCACTGTTTGTGGCCAGGTCTGACCCTGGCTACAGCTTCTCCTCAGCAAGCTTCCTAGGCTGGCCTCAAACTCGGAATCCTCCTGCCTCTGCCTCCTTCAGTAAATCCTACGGGCGTGCACCACCACAACTGGTCGAGTGTAGCTCGGGCCTGAGCTGGGGACTGCAAGGCCACAGGAAAGTAGCTATTTGCAAATTTGTACCACAAACGTTGGGCACCAGATGTCATTACAGATGGTTGTGAGTCACCATGTGGGTGCTGGGAATTGAACTCAAGACCTCTGGAAGAGCAGCCAGTGCTCTTAACCCCTGAGCCATCCTTCCAGCCGGTCGTGGTGGTAACTACCTTGTCATTCCCGAGACAGGGTTTCTCTCTATAGTCCCGACACACCTGGAACTCACTATGTATACCAGGCTGGCCTCAAACTCACAGAGATCCTTCTGCTTCTGCCTCCCAAGTGCTAGGATTAAAGTTGTGTGTGCCACCATTGTCTGGCCTCTAAATCTAGTGGCCATTCTGTTCTCTAATCCCAGATAAGTTTATTAGTGTTCACAATATATTGGGGAACACAATATCACAGACAAGGTTTTGTTTTAGAGCCCTGGCTGGCCTGGAACTCACTCTGTAGACCAAGATGGCCTGGAACTCAGAAATTCATCTGCCTCTGAATCTGAGTGCTGAGTCTAAGGTATGTGCCACCAAGGCCAGTGCCAGTTTATTTTATTTTGTTTGACATGATTATTTTTAGTTCCATCCATTTTCTTGTAAGAGGTAGTATTTCATTGTTCTTGCCTCAATAATACTTCTCTCTCTCTCTATATATATATATATATATCATATATATCATATATATATCATATATATATGTGTGTGTATGTGTCATACTTTCTTATCTAGTGATCTGTTGACAAAGAACTCAGATGATTCTATAAGTTGGTCTTTGGGAACAGTCATATGAAAAATTTGAATACTCACAAGTCTTATTAATCATATGCTGGCTTGGATTCCTTCTGCTATATACTGAGGAATAGTAGGTCACAGGATAGCTCTGTTTTTAGATATTTTACAGAGCCTCCTTACTCATTTCCACAGGGGCTGAATAATTTATGTTCCCAGTAGCCATCTATAAGTGCCCCTTTCCCTTCACGTAGCTGTGTGTGCAGCCTCCTCTCCTATGTGTCTCCACCAGCACTGCTCTTACGTTGTACTGAAGATTGTGCTTTACCCCTGCGGCTTATAGCCCAGGCCATCTTTAAATACTGAGACAGGTGTCATTAAGTTCTTCAGACTGCCGTAACTGCCTTAACCTTGGTAACCCAGGCGGCCTTGAATTGTGTCAACCTCCTGCATCTGTCTTCTGAGAAGTTGTAATTAGAGGGTTGCACTACCAGGCCCAGCTATCTTTTAATCTCCTCAGGGTGAGATAGAATGTCAATAGAATTTCTATTTTAATTTCCTTGGTGGGTAAAGATGTTTAATATTTTAATTATTAGCTCTTTGTGCTTCTTCATATTTGTTCCTACTCTTTTCATTACAGTTTGCTTTGGCTGTTTGGGGGGCATCTTTTGTGCATTCCTATGAATTTTAGGGTTATATTTTGTAGTTATCTAAAGAATGCCATGAGTACTTGAATAAGGACTGTAGTCATTTGTAATTGCTTTTTGTCATGTGAATATTTTCTCACTATTAATTCATCTAAACTGTGAACAAGGAGGGCCTCTCCATACTCTGTTTGTTCTTCAGTGTTTCGTGGTTTTAACTGTCATCGAGGAGGTCTAGCTCCTCCATGGCGCCTCCTTTTTTGGACTTATTCTTAGGTTATTTTTTTGGGGGGGGGGCTGCTTGGTTTGTGTGTGGGGCTACTTTAGTGGGATGGCTTCCCCACTTTCTTTCTCAGTATTTTGTTGTTAGGGTACTGAAAACCCTGTGACTTTTGTACTTAGATTTTGTAGGCTTGGTTGCTGGGCTTCTCTCTCTCTCTCTCTCTCCCTCTCCTTCTCTCTCTTTCTTTCTTATTTTCTCTTTTTTATTAAGAAATTTTTTATTCATTTTACATACCAATCACAGATTCCTCCTCTTCCCTCTTCCCATCCCTTCAGCCTCCCCACCAACACTTCCTCCCCCTAGTCCCTCCTACAAGAAGGTAAGGCTTCCCATGGGGAGTCAGCAGAGCTGGTACATTCAGTAGAGGCAGATCCAAGCCCTCGCCCCTGCATCAAGGCTGTGCGAGGTTTCCCACCATAGGTACTGGGCTCTAAAAAGCCAGCTCATGCACCAGGGATGGATCCTGATCCTACTGCCAGGGAGCCCCTTAAGCACATCAAGCTATCCAACTGTCTCACTTATGCAGAGGGTCTAATCCACTCCTGTGGAGGTTCCACATGTGTTGCTGGGTTTCTAAATGGGAGCCACGTGTGGGGATCTCAGAGTCTCCTCAGGAAGACCACGTTTCAATAGGCATCATTTGACTTCTTTCTTGTTTCTGCTGTATTGTTTTTCTCTCCCTTCATATAGTTCACTAACATTTCAAACACTGCATTGAATGAGTGATGGGAGTAGCCGCTCCTTCTTCCCCTTCTGGGTCTAGAGAATGGCTTCAGTTTTCCTCAACTCTGTATGATGTTTGTTTCTGATTTATCTTGAACAGAGTTAATTATGTTGAGTGTGATCTTTCTATCCTTAGTTTCTTCAGCACTTTTATCATGAAGAAATGTTGAATTTTTGTCAACATGAAATGATCTTATGACATTTTATCTTCAATTCTGTTTGTATAATATTACAACTACATGTTTGAATATGTTAAGTCATCCTGGCATCTCTGTAATGAGACAAATTAGATCATATTGTATGGTATGTTTTATGTATTGCTAACTTCTGTTTGTAGGCAAAAATATATACATTGGACTGATCACTTTAGCTATTGGAGTAGATATATCTGGGAGGAAGCAAATATTTACCCTAAAACGAAACTGCAAATTGTCCATACACATCCCCCACACTAATGCGCGAATGCGCGCGCACACACACACACACCTTTTTCAATTATTGGCATAATTTTCCCTTCTCATTCATTTTAGACTATTCCATTTTTAACTTCTTGAAAAGAAGACTTCAGTTTATATTTTTAATACCTTTTCCTTTATATGGATTTTCAAAGCATACTGATATCTTGATTTCTTCCACTTCTTGTTTCTTTGCATGTTTATTATTTTATTATCGTTATTTGAGACATGGTCTCATGCCTCAGGATGGCCTGAAACTCACTATGTAGTCAAAGACGATTTTGAATTCTTGATCCTCCTATTTTTTTCTCCCATGTCCTGGGATTATAAGTATGTGTCACCACACAGCTTTCCATTATATTATATTAAGCCTTCCATTAGCTTATAGTAAGGCTGTTTGGCTTGTAATTCTAAATGATAGTAAAAAATTTACTATATTATGCTTTGGAAATAAATAGGTTCCAGGTAAGATAACCAACTTTCTAAGTATGTTGAGAACTGCCCAATTATTTAAAAAGTCACATTTAAAATCCAATTCATCAGTTTCTGTTGTGCCATGGTGGTTTATGACCAACACAATGTAGCAAGTGACAACATGTCATCTGTGAGAGGACAGAAGTGACCGAGTTCCATTTTAGGTGTCATCCTGTGCTCCCTCTTCTGGATCACTGCTTGCTCCGTGAGAATGCAGCTGTGGTGGAGAGTAAACCTGAGGACAGGCATGTGGGACAAGAATCAAAGCTTTTGGACGTCAACTGTGTGAACAAGCTTGGAAACCTGTCTCCGACCTGATCTAAGTCAGCGGTTCTCAACCGGTAAGTCACAGCCTGTTTGGGTGGGATTCAAACGACCCTTTCACAGGAGTCACTTAAGACCATCCTGCATATCAGATATTTATATTACGATTCACAATGGTGGCAAAATTGCAGTTATGAAGTAACAATGAAAATAAATGTATGGTCGGGGAGTTACCACAACATGAGGAACTTGTATTAAAGGTCACAGCATTAGGAAGGCTGAGAACCATTGCTCTAAGTTGACTGTGGCCCCAGATAATAGGCAGCAATTTCCTAGAAATCTTGAACTGAAAGCCTAATAAACCCATGGTCAGGTTCCAGAACCAAGAAAACTTTGATAGTAATAAAGACCACTATTGGTATCAAAATTCCTGTTCCAAGTGGCTAATTTTTAGATAATTCATAACATGGCATTATACCCAGCAACTAATTTCTAAGTGAGCATCACAGGTATAGTTTTGAACACAAGTGTAAACACAGCTGTAACACTGTTCCTGCTACCAAGGGACAGAGCAGATGTGGATCCATTTCTAGTCCTATAAAATTAAGTAAGTAAAAAGTGATACAAGCAATATAAACTATGAACTTCAAGGAGGAATGACTTAGATTGAATAGGTCTCCAAAAGACAGTAAGTTGTGTAAAAAGTCACATAAATCCTTACTGTCCATAACACCATACACTAGTAAGAAATATAAAACAGGCTTAAGAAAAAATCTAGTACTTAAAATTTAGAAATGGTTTACAATTCATTATTAAAGTATTGAGTTTGGCTATAAAAGTATAAGATAGAAAGACAAAAATATTAAAATTAATGAAAACCAATATCCTTCCAAATACCAAAGAGTAATATAAATTCTGTTCTGGGCAATTGAGGCCTTTACATGCTCCAATAGAGTAAATAAAGTGGAAATCATTATTACAACTTCATTTATAACATAACTTTAGAAACATCTAACAAAAGATAATAAAATTAAATCAACCTAGGTAAGCATTAAACTAACAATGTACCATAGTAGAGAATGGTCTATATAAATAAGTACAATTCATTAGGAAATATATATTATAATTAAGTTAAGGCAGTTCAGCCTCAGGAAATATTGTAAAAATTTATTATATTAGGAGGTAAGAGAAAATATATGACAATCAAAGAGCACACATTCGTTAAATATAAACACCATATTATTTATTGATTAATTTACCTAATAAAGTTATAGCTATGTAAAATTTCATTTGATAGTGATATTTTCTAAATAAAATTTCATAAGAAAGAATATGCTCAAATTTGATGTATAAACATAAAAATACAAATATATAAATATTTGTATTATATAAATATAAATACAAAAATATACAAATATTAGAATACAAATCTGAATTTTGATTTCAATAAATTGACACCTCAGAACCATCCCCATCAAAATTAGCAATGTGAGGAGGACATGATGAGGATGTTGTTATTACTGGTGCTTTTCAACAGTTGAGTGGATACTATTAACTACTGGAGAGCTAAGGCAAAGCAGTGTTGCATTGAAATATTTCGGAGAAGACAAAATTGATGTTATTTTCATATAATAATTCATTTTAAAGTCCGAGAAGATAACAATAAAAGGCTATTAGCACTAATAAGTTAAGTAAGCAGTAAAAAAGCTGCCCTCATACCATCAATAGATAGTTTGAAATTAAATTGGTGAGATGAGTAGCTCATTACAGTAAATATTAACAATAACAATAAGGTCATTAGAAATATACAATAAAACTATATACATAATTAGATAATAACACTAACAAGAAAAGTGAAAAACAACATGAATGTCAATCACATATCTTTGCTGAAGGACCTATAACAGAGTTAAAGGAGGAATTTTATACTATAGTTTTATGAGGGAGTGCCAATGTAAGAATACAGCTCTCTCCAAATTATACAGTTTATGCATTCCCTCAAAAATCAGAATGAAATAGTTTCATAATGGAATTTTATAGGCCATGTTGAAATAGAATGCAAGTAAATAAAAAAGAAAAAAGGCATAAAGACAGCTGAGAAAGAGTAAGGAAATAATGGTAGTAAGTAAAGGAGACCAATCCTATTTTGAGAAATACCAAATGTGCTGTCATCTGTGAAGGATCATCTAAATAAACCAATGGTATGGAACAGAAAGTGTGATATGGACTCCTGTGAATGAATTTTTAGTTTGTAATGAAGTCAATTTCAAACAAGTAGGAAAAGAACAAGCAACTCACTTGTTAAGTTGCTCGGAACAATTTTAGGAATGTGGGTATGCTACTTAAAAAACACCAAATTTTATTGATGAAAAAATGTTTTTAATTTTATTTTGTTTCTGTGGTAAAAGCCTTCTTGTAAGAGGTAGAAAACCCAGGAAATAGTAAAGGATAGTGGATCAGTTTTTAAATTTATATTCAACACATATAAGACCCAGTTCACAACATATTAAAAACTATAATAAATTATTGAGAAAACACTCAGTAGAAAAATATTCCCAATACATTTTCTGTTGGATAAAGCAACTGTGAGCACACTTTAGTAAAGCACTTGAGCATACATATTTACATTGGAAATAAGAGAAATGCAAGATAAGTCTTTCAAAAGGTATACAGTGATGTATATTGCCAGATGTTGCCAAGATATGCATAAATATTAGGGGACTTGGAAGTATTTTGAAAGGCAGCATGACAGTCTGTGTAAAACATAAATGACCTCCCTCCCAGGATTTTCAGCATTTACATTTGCGGAAAACGATCTCATAGAATTATAACTGCATGTACACAAAGGCACTTTCTGGAACACCTGTTTGCTGCAGAGAAAAATGACAAACACACCCAGCCACAAGGAGTGGACTTAATGAAGTAAGTCATTAAGGGGAAAAAGTACAATGACCTGAGTTCCACTCTCAAGTGAAAAAGCATTTTGTATGAATTTTCTTGTTTAAAATTAAACTGTTAATATTTACATATGCATAAAAAGTTAACTGGTTATCTATCTTCCCAAACTGGATGCTACTTATTAATGGACATTGGATAAAGAATGTGGGGACAAGAGCTGCTTAATATGAGTGATGGGCTGGAAATTAAGTTAACAATTAAAAAGGGGAAAGGAAAGAAAAAACAAATAAAAAAAAACCCTAGTTTATTTTACTCAGAATATAATAGAGAATGGGTGACTGAAGATGTTATTAAGATTTGTTTATTTTAATCTCTGTCTACTTCTAGAATTATTGCAGTCAATCTAGGATTATCATCACAATCAATCAAACAATGTAATGCATGCAAAAGGCCCATGGGGTACTTGGCGCAGGGTAACCTAGAGATTTGCAAATACAGTATGTATTTCAAAATTTTACTGTGTACTTCTCCTACTGTGTTCACTGTGTACAACAAATGCTTTTGACTAAGGGTGTACATTTTTGCCAAGGCAGCAGTACAGTTTTGTAGCACTTATTGTCAATTGCTTTGCTCAGGCTGACTATGTCATCTCTTTCTCCCGTTACAGCTAAGTTCAACATCCTCTGGAAGCTGTTTGGTCCTACAGTGTCCCTCTTTTCTTGGAATCCTGTGTTATACACTATATAAACAGAAAAAGAAATCCATCCCCAATTCCTTTCTGCTACTGTCTTCGGTATCTGTGTGCTGGAAAGACAAGTACGTCCCCTCATGTCTGTCTCCAGTGTTCTGAATCACTTCCTGGGGCCCGATGTTCGCCTCACACATATGAGTTCCTCCTGGTTGAGACCCAGCACCACACTAATTGCATCTTATTAACTTTATTTTCTAATTGGTATATCTGACTCATGACTTCCTCCAATGGTTTCATATTCTTTGCTGAATTATATCGTTGCAACTTTCTCATAGAATGCATGGTACTTTAAGATATTCTTGAGACACATAAGCAGGTATTAAAATGTTGTATCTCCAGATGAAACATATATCTTTGGGCTTTTAACCTACTAAATGTCTTTATTTGTCTCACTGTCTTCATGTTGGTCATCTCCTTTGGCCTCATTTTATTATGACCTGCAATTTGACATTAAATAACGTAACATAGTCTCAATCCTACTTCCTGTTTCATTGAAATCATTAGAATATTACATTCCAACCATTGCTACACATTAAAATGGTTTCAAAAAAGATAAAAATGATTGAATGATAGTTGTGGGGCTTCATACTTTTGAGTTAAAAGCTTCATTATAATCGTTTTTTATTATCTGCTCATCTGTCTGATTGTGACATCGATCAGTTCAGGGCAGCTGGTACCCGGCTCGGCTGATGCTGAGAAATCAGCACAGAATATCTTTTCATCTACGTTCACTGAAAGCCACCTCCACACTCCCCACAGAGAACTGCTGTAGTATTTGTTAGCTTTAGGCACCCACTGCATTCAAGCACAGCTATCTCTTCTTTGACTCAGCTCTTTCTGTGCCCTGAGGTTACATGGTGTTACTAATTAATAGGTCTCTATTGCTGGAAATAGCTTTAAGAGTCCTGTCATATAATCCCCTGTGAGGCTCTGGTACAAGTAAGCTGGTTCTCCTGTATACAAAGAGGGCAGGGTCTTGGGAATGAGAAAGAATGTAGCATACGGGACACAGTTGGATGCTTCATGCATAAACATCAGTGGCTATATTATAACAATCTCTTGATGATTAGAATAATTAACATTCTAATATTTTATCTACTATCAGCATTTACTCCCTGTCTTTCTATTTCCCAACAACTTCTAATTCTTCCCTTGAGAGAAAATCCTTGCTACAGCTCAACTTAAAAGTTTCACCAATTATCAAAATTCTCTTTCCATTAAAGCAGTTAGTTTGGGGATAAGCTAGAAGCAAGGCACAAAACAAGTAGCCACAGTTTTCTCCTGGCCCTATGGACTGCTTTAGGTTACAACCATTGAAGAAATCAGCGTAAGGACAAAATCCAGATACAAAAATGAAGAACAAGCATTAGTACAGGAAAAAATTATACAACAGAACAATGGAAGCCCAGATTGAACTAGGATTAACACTGCTTATATCTTACTTTTTCAGTAAAATGAGCCAATATAGTCCCTTTTGGTTTGAAATTTTGAGTTTGGTTTTCTCTCTTGCACAACTGAAATCACAGAGGACAAGCTTAGCTGAGGCTATACTGCATTATATAGCATGGGATCCTTATCCACACATTGCCATTTACATTAACTAAAATAACTAAAATTAAAAATTCAGTTCCACTAGACAAATGCTTAATGGGTGCATGTAAGTAGTAACTGACTTATGCGAAGTTCAGGTCTAGAATATTTCTTCATAAGAAGTCCAGTGAGGCGAGAGCTTCAGTAATTCACCCATAGTTGTACAGTTGTTAATTGGCAGAATTATTATTTAAATCCCTGTTTAAAATACCCAGAGAAATGTTCTTTATATACATTAGGCCCATGCATATGAGCCACTACAATGGCAGTACCTGGTTTTTTATTATCTGATAGAGTGGAGCTATTTGTGTCATGTGCACACTTGGGCTCTTCAGATGCTTTACAAATGAACGGTTCCTAAGATACATGAACAAGAATTCCTGGAAGGAAGCTATGACTATGAAGACAGCTTGATCAGAACTTGTTTTATAAAGGACTTGGAATAATGCAAAAGCCACAAAGAAATCATCGTGGTGCACCTTTAGCTTCCTTAATAGCTATTTATTGCCATCCTCTGTACATCTTTATGACATTATGTAAAACTTTTGGAGTGTACAAATGGATTCCCTAGTATCCAGTCAACAAAATGGCTAAGAACTATCAGCATCTCAGGCCCAAAGCAGTTTCCCCTACTCTGCTGTGCCCAGCACGTATTATGTTTCTACCAATGTATTCGCCAATATGCCATTTTATGAACTGCTCAAGTGTCTTGTTACTATTGAAAGTCATAAGATTGTTTCCTCTTTGGAGTGTGGTATTTGGGGAGACCAAAATCCATGTTTTCAGGCCATAGTCATTCAATTTTGCCATCAGGATAAAGCATCTCTTTAAATCCTTTGAAATGGAGCAGTTTGTTTTGTAGACAAACACATCCTTTCAAGGACTCACTTGCCTTATTTATGCCATGCAAATCCTTATCTGCACTTATTTTAACCAGGGGTTCCAGTATTTTTCTTGATAGTATTTGTATTTTTTCACAAAATTTATCAAACCTTAAAGTTTTTTTCTAATATCCTCATTGTCTCCCCTTTAATTTATCTCAAGACTCTTCAGGAATTTCCTTTCCTTTGTGGATCTACTTAACGTCTATCTTTGCCTTTTTAAAATTTTCACAAGCCTGCACATTGAGAAGCATTCCCCTAGGTATCTGAGCTCTCTTCTTGACAGACATTGTGGCATAAACAGAAAAAATACTGCCAACTCCTCCATGCATGTCTGAAATGAATTTGACAAAGCTTTCTAATACCTGAAGCCCACTGGCCATTTTAAAATTCATTTCTTCATTGGCAGTAAAACTTATTTCTTCTTGATTTGTTTTTAAGTAAATAGCTGACTGAACATTTGAAGTGTTTCCTGGCTATCAGCTTCAGAAATAATTGCACCATGTTTCTCCAGGCAGACTAATAAAGCCACTTCTTTTAGAAGAATGTGCTCCTAATGGATATTTTATAATATTGTTGGAAATAATATCAAACATAAGTGAAATAAAGATTTTGTTTCAAGCATGACTAGTTTCTGATCATGCTAACCAACGGATAATAGATTTTAATTTTGAATCTTTAAAACCCATCATGTTTTCATTAAAAATGGTATACTTTGATTACTTTTAAATAAATATGAAAATAGGACATATATACTGTATCAAAACTACTTTCTTAAATCATTTTATTATGTAAATTTTATTCATAGTCTACTAATTTGGTTGTATGTAATTTTACAATTTAATAAAAGGAAAGAGATTTCATATTATAGCAGAGTATACTAGGCATTGGTGTTCAAATATATTGGGTAATGTTAATCCCAGACTTTACTGGGCTCAGCTATTTTGGTATCACTGATAAGTTTTGTCATTGTAAATGGTGCTTCCATAACACAGAGCTCATTTAAGCTTGATTAGCAGAAAAGACTTGACACGCATGATTAATAACTCAACAGCTATGCTGGTGCGCTTAGGTTCCTAAACCAGGTGTGATTTGCTAGAGTAATTGAAGCAATAAATGTTTTTTTAACCCAATGAATTTATTCGGCAGGAATAATCTAAGTGAGCTTTAGTTTTATTTAAGACAGTGGCATCATTTAGTTTTGAATAGTGTCCACCTACTGTATTATTGGAGTGAAATGATCACAAAGATGTTTCCAGAATCATTGACACTGTAGTTCATCACTTCCTGCATCTTATGTTGCTTATTTCAAAAGTCTTTTTATTCTTGCAGTCTACTATTTTTTTTAATTAAAAAATGAACACAAAAACCGAAGACAAGGATACATGTATGTATGGTTTTGTTTGTTTGGTTTGATTTGGTTTGGTTTTGGCCATACAACCATGCAGGAAAGTTAAATTAATTCTTGGGAACCAGAAATGTCTTGGGCAATGATTCATGTCACAGCATGTTGATGACTTTACTTATATTAAAGACATATTTCAGAGTCATTGCTTTACTCTGGGATCATGTTTTCTTCTGTTCTAGATCAAATTGGTTCCAGAGTTAACAATAAAATATTCAACCTAATACATGTGTAGATCTGGTCAACAGAGTGAAGACAGCAGCCTGGAAATTAGAAGACTTGGGTCTTAGATCACTGAACCATGGGCAATTCTCCTTTGCAGTAGATTGAAAGTGCTCTGTTTGCTTTGTTGCTCACTGTTTGCCTACAACATATAGCAGTGCTTAGCATATTACATATGCTAAATAATTACTGAATGAACTATTGAGCAAAGGACACAAAATCATTGTAATGGTTTGTGTGGTCTTACTATGGTAATGATGCTGAAAATCATGCTTAACAGACAGTAAAACAACTTTTTCAACAGTGTAACCTTTTCTTTATTGTATGCTGATGAACAGAAGAGCCTTTTCTATGGAGTTCTAGGAGTAACTGCTTGAAATGTACATAAAAAAGCTTGTAAAGTTGAAAGCACAATATTGGTGTTAGTTGATAGGAGGGCACCCAAATGGATCTATACTGCTTAACCATTCTGCATTTTCTAGCATTTGGAGACATTGGTGAAAGAGATTTTGCTAAAGATAATTAGAGATTATAGTCTGGGGGAACAGATGCTTAGAGGACTGAAAATGCAGATACAATGGTGACAAATTTACTTTGTTGTGATCAGATGAAAACATTTGTTCACTGAGAAAATCTGTGCAAGAGTTTCCAGCTTCAACACTGAAATGTATATACTGCAAACAAATGTTAGGCTGGCATGAGAAGGTGTCAAAAACGCTTCGATGAGTTTAAATGCTGGTTATACTATTAATGTTCCCAACAAGAATCACCCACTAACAGCAACTAAGAAACAAACTACAGAAAGTCTGGCTTCTGTCTCCCAGCAGGGAAGGGAAGGTCCTTTCTTGTGACACCATTTTGTTGCAGTCCAGATCTTATACTTGACTTTAGATTTACCTCACTAGCAAAATCCTTTCTCAGTTCCTTTTTTTCTGGTGATCCCTGCCATTATCTAAACTATACCACACTTGATGACCCAGAACAGAGATTTATAGAAGGAGCCAAACCATTTGTATGAAGTAATTGGTATGTTGTTTCCATCTTGTTTGAAGAACCAACTCTTTACATGTCACCTTTTCTATCTACTTTTTAAAGCTAAATTATATGCTTTAAAGGCATAAGTCATTTCTCATAGAGTTATGTTGTCTCATTCAAGTTATGACAGGTTTTTTGTTGTACAAAATAATACATGTTGATTTTGAGAGCTCAAGTACACATAGAATGTGAAAGCTTAAAAGATCAGGCAGTTAATTATCATGTTTAATGTTCTGAGGTGGAAATATCTCCCAGAAAGATCTTGTATCTCCAACTCCACGGTCTCCATCATGTTTTGTAGATGTGGCTACTCTTATGACTCTTTAGTGTCTATGGCCTTTTGTAGATATGAAGGTAGATTGAGACGCTGAGGTATATGGTCTAGGACACTTCAGCAAAAGCCCAAGACAAGACCAGAGCTATCATGGGGCTACTTGAGAAGCACTTTATCCACATATATTGTTCACATCATCATATATTGTTTATAGTGGACCAAACAGATTTAATTTGGCATGCTCAGCCCTCAAAAGAATTTTCATGGGAAGACAGGAATGCATATAAAATTGTGTAATATTTACATATCAGTAATAATAACCTTACTAAAAGGTTAACAAGAATGAAAAGCATTTAGCGTGAAACTTCAAAAGCATCATAACCACGTGTGATCATCAATTTAGTGGGAAACATTCTCGAACCATGCTTAGAAACAGAAGGGTGAGCCTGACAAATCCTAAGAAAAGGTTTCCAAGCTATGACTTTGTCTCTTCTCTGGATGCTTAATAATCTGCATAACTTATGCTTGCTGGGTGGAGACAATTAATGAAAAGCAGGGGAAGAGTAGGATCATGCATGGATGAGAAGTGGGGAGACAGAGAAAAGGAGAGTGAGCAAAGGGAGACTGAAATTAGTCTCATTTAAAAACATGCATTTGTGCATAAACTTGGTGTCTATTTCACATGGAGGAGGAATCTTGCCATGATTTTATTTTATAGTTTACATAATTCCCTTGTTTAGTTTGGTTTAATGTTTATATTCTTTCTAAATGCACAATAATTTTTATACAATTTCTTAATCAGTATAGCAACTATTTGTTAACATTGAAAAAATCTATATTAATTCATTTATCAAAGGAAAACAGAAAATTTCTTTAATTCATCATTTAAAATTTCAATAAATGTTCCCTTCAGGCAATGCAGAGGAGGCACCTGCAGGTTTTATCTGTCCATTGCTCTGTTAGGCACAGATGTGTCTTTTTCTGATCATCACCACAATTTTATTCAGAGAAAAGATAAATGCAGTCATACAGCAGTGACCCATTGTGAGAATATAGAAATGAATACTCTTAAATGGAAAAAATATACATAAAGTGAAAAAGAAGTGTGAAGCAAACTACGCTTGTGGGTACACACGAACACACAAAAAATAGAAGTGAAACTGTTTCAGAATTCTATTTTTAGCAGAAGAGTTTTAAGTGTGCTAAAGTGGTAAGTAGCACAACCCTGCAGAGAACATATCATCTTGATGGAGTCAAAATGAATCCATGCAAACTGAAGAAGAAAAGATTTATACTAAGAGAAGAGCAAATGCAGGCAGTTGGCTCTGGTTCAGCAAACTTTTCAAACACTGGGCACTATGGAAACAGGTCATCTATTTTTCTAAACTTTGCTTTTTATGCACAAGGTGATGCATTTTCCTAACAGCTTCACTATGCTCTTTCCAATGACCCCGCTTTATCTTTCTCAATAGCATTGATCACTGCTTGACACATATTAATTCACTCATTGTCCAAATATTCTCACTTTAGCTCAGTAAGGTTAAAGTGAACTCTTGTGCCCCTTGTGCTTAGAACTGTGTCTGACAGATTTAGGGTGCATTTGTAGAGAAGATGTGTACTTGGGACTGATAGCCCCTTCCTCTGATTCTATGTTTTAATAATGCTTATAGTATAATAATCATTGCTATTGAATTACATATATACTATTATAAAGTACCTAATTAAATAGATCATTTTGTTTGGAAATGTAAAAATACTTTGTAAATGTAAAAATTTCATATTGGAAATTATCCTGAGCTTTGGGCTCACTTGTGTGAGCTGAGGGTGGGCTTGACATCAGCTAACTTGGAACTAGACTGATGGCAGTAGAGATGAAGTTCTCTGTTAGTCTGAAGGGATAACTGGACATTTAATATATTTACCTTATTATATGCATAATGTTCACTTAAATATTGGAAAACTTTTGCTAGTGTTTTAAATTAGGAGAATCAGAATGACAAATAATTTACATATGCGACAAATCAACAAAAAGTTCTAAATTAATCATTCAGCAAAGAGAGTGCTTAAAATGCATGCATATTACATACATATGAATCAAGTAGATGAGTATATATACAAACTGAGGAATGTTCTTTCCTAAAATAATCTTAAGGGGAAATCTCTTTAGTAGACATCTTTCATAAGTGATTAATTATTGGCACAGACATTTTAGCCTGAAGAAAAAAAATCATAAAGCACCCAATACCAAACAAATACAAGTGGATGATAGAGCCCAGACGTCTACCCAATTTGTATTTTTTATCCTTTTCCATCCCCAAATGTATGCCATGAACCTGGGTGGTGTCCTACAAAGGTAGTATAAAGCTCCAGGACCAAACTATTTGATGGAATATACCAGTGCCATAATTGTCTTCATTTTTATTCCATTTTTTACCTCCTTATATCATCTCAATTGTACTTATCAAATATTTAAAATATCTGCCTTATACTGAGGTGGTATTCACCATGATGCCTTCTTCTACCTGACAATAGAATGAACTGAAAATTCACAGCCCATGAGTTGCATCATAATTAGCATTTTTATTCCTTCAGGTACTCATAACATGAAATCCCTTTAGTTTCCCTACTTCCCTGGCCATTTCCATTTGCATACTGCTTCCTGGGGATTAGTGCTCAGTACTGAATAAAGTATACAAAGAAGGGAATTTTACTCCCATTTACGTTTATGAACTTATTATATAGCAACAAAATCTTTTGTGAAATTCTGTGTTCAAGCTTTCCTGTCCTGTGTGCACATTGTTCTGGTAAGTAATAGCTCCACCTGTTCTTCAGGTAATTTTAGATAAAACATTTTGTAACCTTCTATGTGTCTCTAGTTATCATATAGAGCCAGCTTTTGACTGTTATGGATTGTTGGTCTCAGTTTCTGTCAGTGAGTAGATGAGATAATCACTTGGGCCTGCTGGCTTGCCAATTAAACAATTTTGGGGGAAGTCCAAGTTAGAGACAAAAAGTATGCTTGCAGAAAATTCCTATAGATGATGAAAAATCTAAATAAACATTCTAATTTCAGCTATTTTAGTTGATTTTAAAAACCACTAACTTTATGAGTCACATGATGAGCAACGTATTCTTAGTCTCCCCTTCTCCTGGTGAATCCATGTTTCACTTTCATCTTTGTTTTGTTGTGAAAGATGAAGCCTTTGAACACTGGCAGTGGAGTCAGTGTTATCTGTATGATTAACAAATACTCTGAGCTGTATCCCCCGTACAAAAGAGGTTCATTGAATACTAATCAATAATCACAAAGTTAATTAGTCCAAGGAAAAGGACCTTCCTAATCAATGAGTCTTCTTTAGCTATTTAGGAATTAAGACCTCTGATAGTCAAGAGCTACCCTCAATCTCATAAACATAGGCAACCCCAAATTTCTAACTACCCTGGCAGCTGTAGGTCTCATCTAGCCCCCCTAAGTCTCCATGTTTTTTAGGCTTTCTCCTTCAACTCCTAAACAAGATGGCCTTTTTAAAAATAACCTCTACCTTCTTTGGTTTGCTAGCATTCCAAATAAATGTTTTACTTTCCCCAACATCTACTCCATGAATCTGTCGTTAGATTTTAAGGAATAGTAACAAGCATGGGTTAGATACACTTTGTTGTGAGTTGATAGTTGCTAGAAATATGAACATTTCTATTGTTCATTTAATTATGAATCCTTCTTTTTATGTTTTTCTGTTTTGTTTTGTTTTGTTTTGTTTTTGGAGACAGGGTTTCTCTGTGTAACAGTCCTGGCTGTTCTGGAACTCACTTTGTAGACCAGTCTGACCCTGAACTCAAAGAGATCTGCCTGCCTTTGCCTCCCAAGTGTTGGGATTAAAGGAGTGTGCCACCACTGCCAGGCTTAATTATGAATCATAATGAATCTAATTTTGCCATTACCAGTCATTTTTTATGGTCAGATAAATAGATAATACTTTCAAGTTGAAATGGTAGTACTCTTTAGTTATTGTCTTCCTCTTATTTCAACTCTGATATTGTAGCCAAAAACAAACATGGAAAATACCAGTCACCTGTGTGAGTTCTCTGCTGCCACTACAAAACATGTTTTCTTTATGCGATATGTAGAAAGCTATGTTTAAAAAACGTCTATTGCAGAAATTGCTTAGGCTTGATGTCAACTACATTATCTTATTTCTCATGAAATATTTGTTTGTTATGATTGTTGCTTAGTAACAGTGGAATTAATTCCAATGTCATTATTTTTACCATGAAGAATTCAGAATTCAATGTATTTTTCCCTTCTTTGCATTTTTCTTCAGGGAGGTACTTTATATTCATGAAAGACAAGTTATTAGTTATGGCAATGCTTTATTTGCTCTGGAGTTAAAAAAATCCTCAAGTTATCGTAAGTGACCAAGAATAGCGTACAAAGGAGTTCTTAGGAAATATGAGTAATCATCAGCAATAACAGAATATCAGCAAAGCACCAGATAGTGATTTCTTTGCTTAGCTTACATTTCTATCTATCTCAAGACAGATAGCATGAAGAATAACAACCTTCATAGGGAGACCACTGCCATAGAATTTTTTGTGACTAACATATAGACTGGGCTTTAAGAATGCAAGGGTCAAAGAAAATTACTTAACTCAGCTGTATACAGGCTGATCTCTAACCATCCTCACACAGTAAAAATTCTGCTTCCCATTTCATGGCTTTCACACTGGGAAAAGCTAACTCACAGGCCTGAGGTTTTTCCTTTCTTACTCTTGTTCTCTCAGGGGACCACCTGTCAGGCTTCAGTTGTCACATCTAGATTTCTGAGGCCAATTGTCTCTGATAACTACTTTTTGTTTTATTTATATATTGAGGGATTTGACATAGCTCCAGCTGGTCTGGCACTGAATATGTAGATAAAGATGAACATGAACTCCTATTCTTCTTGCTTCCAATTCCTTAGTATTGGAACAACAGGATGGTGCCATCACACGTATCTTCTGGCAATCATTTAGGGAGAAACATTAATACAAGTATATTTTTTCTTACCTGGAAAAAATACACTTAAAATTTCACATCTTATATTCTAAAGCCAAACAGCGAACAGTACACTTTAATTACCCTTGAGTATATTGTCAAAGAAGAGTGCTTGGGATGATAGAAGAAGGCTTGATACTACAAAATGGCAAGGTGGAAGTAGTGTTTTCTACAATAGGCACCTCTACCAAGGTGTTTGTGTTAGCTTAGGAATACATACAGAAGATGACAACTCTCCAGCCTAGGATGCCTAGCAAAAGTGCAGACCTGGAGTTCTTCTAGACCCTGATGTGGGAGATAAGTTACTTTGATTCAAAACCAGCATATTAAATTCATTTATTTTAAATAAATCATCTGGAAGATAAAAAATAATTACTTCCCCTGCCACCCACAATTTGTTATTTTAGTTAAGAATTTGATATGCTAGTGTTTGCTGTTATAGAAAACTTTACAAGTGGTTGAAATTGGAAAGATCCTGGCTTTTTTAATCATGTCAGGACATTGATTGATGGCAAAATAAGCCCAACTCAGAAGCACCCCAGTAATGAGATGCACCTTATTCTCTTAGGAGAAGGTCACAATTCAATAATACGATAGCTAAGAGTGTACTGTGGTCCCTATCCAAAGCTGTGATGGTGCCATTTGAGGGACGACTTCCAACACAGTCCACACCTGCATGGGTGTCGGGTGCAATGACTGACTCTGACTCCTGATGGTTAAATTGCCCTTTGTTGTTAAACATACTTGAACCTGGAGATAAATTATTCTCCTTATAGCAAAGACTAAGGGGCCAGTATCATTCCCATACATGCATAAAAATGAAGGGTTGATACATTGTGGTTTTGATACTCCTTCTACCTTATTGATTTTTTTCTAGAGGATCATGGTTTTTTAAAAAAAAGATATCTGGCTCATCATTATTTGAGAATAAAGTGGGTCACTTTTCCAAAGGTATGCTACCTACATCATAATTTTTTTATGAAAACATATTTAAAATTCATATCAAAGAACCTACTGTGTTGATATCCTTTTTAGGGATAGCCCAAACCAATGGATGTGTATTTTGATTTGTTAAATGACTTCTGCTTAAAAGTTCTTGCTTCTCTGCTGAAGTCATTCCTTCAAGAAGTACAGAATAGAGGATAAAACTTCACCCAATGGCATTATGTGGTTATTTGACAAGAAGAAGTCTTACAGTTCTTTTCCTCCAAGATTCTCAGCATAAAAGAAAAAGAAAAAAAAAGCTGTTTGATTCTATTTGGACTATATTTAAATAGCAGCAAGTTAAACTTTTGGTCTAGGCTATCTCATTCTTCTGTGGTAACAACACTGGGAGAATTCATTTCTGGGTAAATTGTGAAATAGCAGATCCTGACTTTTCTGTCTTCTAAGCTCGCACACCTTTTAAGCTTTCCAGAGTCAGCAGGCACTCCTGGGAATATTTGGAAGACTATATTAAATTTCTCTGCCTTTTGTTTTCTTCTGTCTGAAATAAAGGATGGCCTTATTTGTCTCTTTGGGAACGAGACACTGCCATTCACACCTTCTCCTGTTCTGGCAAGTTACAGGCGTGCAGAGAGTCTAAGAATGGTAAGTTCCCACTTCCTGGGGAGCTGTTGCAGGGAAACCGCACAGGATAGGGAAGAAGAGGAAGGGACTGTAGCTCTGCTCTTTCACTTCCTGGCTGTGTGATCTTTGAAAGAACACTGTAGTTCTCTAACCCAGAGTTCTCACTTAAAATAAGAAGTGCAGACCAGATCAATCCAAAGGTATCTTAAGGACTAATCACTGGAAAATTATTCAGAGAAATACAAAATGAGAAAATATGCCCTCACTTTATTCTGCTTCTATTTACTCAACAGATGGAAGAAGGAAGTTCTTCAATATTTAAAAAAAAAGACTTGAGTCTATACAAATACTTCTTTGCATTTACACAAATAAATGTTCTACTATTTTCTCTTGATCCTACGTTTCTCTTGTCTTGTTTTCCGTGACTAAAGCCATACCATCATGTTTTTCCAGAATGATTGCCTTCAGTATTTCCAATTACTTTCTGTCCATTGGATGTCTGGGTAGAGTGGCTTTCACATCTGTCAAGTTATACAGAATGGTGAGATGAGCTGAGACACGGATTGACAGCTGAAATAGTGGCAAGCGTGGGGGGAGTACACACTGACAGAATTGAGGAAAAATAGAACATTCTGCGCATTAGATTCTGGTTAAGCTCACTTAGAAACTTTCTTTAGTTGTTTTTGTTTGTTGTTTGTTTAATCTTTGAGAAAACAATGGATGTACTGAGCATCTGCTCTGAAAGAGCTACAGATAGACACTATGAAAACATAATGTGTGTCTTTGGGAAAAGCAGATGTAAAAGGAACAGTTTCAAAAATTTATTTAAGCTCCAATTTAGTTATCTGTAAGATAAAAATAATGCTGCTACCTACTTCTTGTTGCAAGCTTGTTACAAGGACTAAAGATAGAGCAGAAGCAGTCTTCTGTCTGGTGTGCATTATGCATAATGACTTAGCTTCACTAGCTGACCTTGATACCAATTGCTATAGTTGCTGTATAACCATTTTGAATAACACTGTCAAATGATCATTCTTACACTTATAAGTAGATGAATGTTGAGAACTAGAGAAACTGAGCTACTGTCAGTAAAATCTCACAACACAATATGCATAAGGTAGGTCTATACATCAGCTCTACAAGGCCTTAACCATGGAATTGTTTCTGCTACAACTCCATGATGGTACGTCTTCATGGGCTCTAATTTGAATGTAGAGGTATTGAACTGTTTAAGTTTACAACTCTAAGTTGAGAATTTTACATGGTGAAATCCTGTAATTGAGTTTTATATACAGAAAACTAACTAAACTTTATTTAGATTTTTAAAATCTACTGAGCTTGGTTCAGTACTATTCTCAGTGTGGTACAATGACTATCAGATTTCAAAGTGATTCCCTGAATGGACCTCCTTCCACTATACAGTGTTTGGTCACTGCCATCCACTTATGACTCAAGTCACTTACCTCATTTAGACGTATCTCTTCTTTCTTTGGAATCCTGTTTTTCTTTTTAAACAATTTGTTACTTACCATATTAACTCCTGGCTATTTCAAAAGAAGTAAATCACCTCTAAAAGGCTCACGACTCATTGACTATAATCAAACAAAACAAAACAAATAACAAAAAAGATAAGTTTGAAAACATGTCTAGGGTAATGCTTTGTAATAAATGTTTAAAATTTCCTTCTCTTTTTCCTTTTTTCTCTTATTGGATTTGAAAAAAAATATTGTATTTAAATGCTCTAATTTAGTGTATTTATTGAAAATTTAATTGATTTCAACAAATATTTATCAAATGCCTCTTTTTAAAAGTGTTTATTATCTTACTGAGGATGCAGATCATAAACACATACAAAGTAAACATCACTTAGCAAGCAATCTCCTGGTACTCTGGTTACTTAGTTCTGCAATGATGCCTCCTTTGCCTTGACTTGTTCTTCTTCCCATACTTGGTGTTTTCTTAGACCTCTGATATTTTACCAATAGCATTTTAAAACTTTTCTCTTATTTTTAATTTAAAAATAATTACATAATTTCCTTGATTCCCTTTTTCGCTCTCCAACTCCTTCTAAGACCTCCTAAACTTGCTCCCTCTCAAATTCATGGCCTTTTTGTCTTGAACTTTTATTAAACAAAAATACCCTGCCCTTGTAGCACCTCCATTCTTCTTGAAGGGTGACTGGGGAGGGGAGTAAGTACAAATATAATGTTGTATAGTGGTGTTAGAGGCAAGGAGAAAAGAAGAACAGGTGTACATTATATGGGGAATGGTTATGATAGGCTTTATCAAAACTTTTTTTTCAAAATTTCAAGGTGATTGTAAAATTATCCATATGATATCTGGAAGACAAGGTTCTCAGGAATTAACAAAAATAGCTATAGTAAGGCTGGTGGGTTGAACTGTCACAGGGAAACCAATGTAGCTGAAATAGAGTAAGCAAGATATAGAGAACCCTATACAAACAACAGAGAGCAAAGGGCTGACCATGCAGGTATCTTTACCCAGCTAGGAAACCCGTTCTGACTCTGAGTTTCATGGAAGGCACTGCCGTGCTGGGCCCAAAGATGAGGTTTGATCTGACTCATCTCTGTGCAGTTCTTCTGACTGCTGCACTGAGACTAAAATGAAGGAACAGGTCTGGAGGCAAGAGGTGATGGAACAAAATGGTAGTGACAGTTGGTGGTTAAGATGCTCCACCTTCATGCAAAGTTAATTTCAATCACTAATTTAGAAATCAACCTCTTGGTGTCTGTCTTGAATGCAGTCACATTCCTGAGTCCATAGCTTAAGAGTAGATACACAGTAAATGTTTCATAAGTGTGCTGTCTATTCTTGGTTATCAACTTCATTGCTTCTGGAATTAATTACAGCCCCAAAAGATAGGGGCACCTACGTCCAGGATATTTACTTAGTTTGAAGTGGGAAGATCTACTTCTAATCCAGATCTTTAAGATAGGAAGACACACTTTTAATTCAGATCCTTTGAGCTGGGAAAACCCACCTCTAATCTGGGCCACATCTGCTGGAAGAATAAATAAGGACAAGGAAGAAGGAAGCTTTTGCTTTTTGCCTGCTTGCTCTTGTCACACTAGCAAGTCCATTCCGTCACTGGTGTTAGAGCCTACTTCTTTGGGATTCTGGCATATATTAAAGACCAGCTGGAACATACAGCCTCATGGACTGAACAACTACTGGACACTTGGACCTTCCATTCTTAGGCAGTCATCGTTGAACTAGCTGTGCCACAGCCTTTAAGTCATTCTAATAAATCCCCTTTCTAGAGAGATTCATTCTATAAGTTTTGTTACTCTAAAGAACCCTGACTAATACAATAAGTATTTTTTTTAATGTGAATGGGTCATTGGAAATGATAGTAGCTAATATTTCCCTAGTCTGTGATCTCACAATTTCATCCGTATTGCTCATGTAATCATCAGCATGGCCCCATAACATCTTTTGATTTTACTGATGAAGAATTTGAGGCACAGGTAGTTGTACAAATTATCCAAGGCCGCCCAGTGGTAGAGCTAAAATGAGAATCTGAGCAATCTAATTTCGAAGTATCTGCTCGTAACACTGCATTGATACCTTGAAGAAGTATAAATCATAATTCACTATAATTCAGGGATTCATGCACGTGAGGTTCTATACTTGGCATCGGATCATTTCACAGCTGAGAAACATGATGGGCAAGGTGTATACTACAATGAGATAAAATGGACTTTCTTTGTGAAATTAAATCACCTACATTAAGAAAATCTAAAATGGCCCATAAAAAAGAATTAAATTGCCAGTGATAGCAATCAAAATTGTGCCTTTTATTTTCCTTCAGTTCTGGGATATGCTGGAGCAGAAAATGTTCCCTGAGTAATTTGTCTAAAGCACTAAAGTGGCTTTCTGGCAAAGTAAGATAAAACATCTCCTGTGTATTTCATTTGAATGCGTAAGATGGTTACATTTAAACTTAGCAATGTTACAGTTTTTCCAACTTAGTTGGTCATGCATATTTTGAGATACGTGACTGAAGAATCCAATTATACACCTCAGGGAAAGGGCATGCAGAATAGCTAAGGAAGGGCTTTATTTAGAAATACAGAACTACACATTTTTACATTGGGAATGAAAAAAAAAATACCACAGGACTGAGGATTAATGAACCACTGCAAAACTTAGTGAATTCTATGCATGATAAAATAGGGGGACCACATGAAAGGGGGATGTGAAAATTATCATTGCTGCTTCTGGGGTGTTTAAACTGCTATAAAGTTAAAGAACAAGAGATACATAGAGATGGTTAAAACAGATCATCACAGCAGGAGCAGTGATGATCTGCACATGCTGCTGTGCTCTGATGTCACAGATCTGGCATAATCTTCCCAGGGTTGAGAGTCTTGTGAATTTTATGAAATCCCTAGGAAGAAAGCATTTCGCTCAAAGCTAATGGATACTGGCACAAAGAGCCATGGAGAGTGTTTGAGAATTTTGATTTTTTTTAAAAATTAAATACACGTGTAACATACCTTGTGTTACCATTTAAATACAACCCTGAAAATATGTCTGGAGAACACATTGTTGCTCATTGTTTTATCAAGTCTGACTTGCATCTAAAATACGAGAAACACTTAGCTCAGAATATTTTTCTGTGTTGTTTTATATCCTCCCAAATGACTCGGCAAAACAGTAATCATGATAGGCAAATATTACATTCTTTTGAACTCATCAGAACAAAGCAAGTCTTACTTAAGAAGCAAGAGTAGGGGATGGGGGATGAGAACATAAGGGAATGGGATGGTAGAGCTGGAACAGGGATGGAGTGGGAAAACAATGAGAGAGATACCATGACGGAGGGAGATATCATGGGGATAGAGAGAAACCTGATGCTAGGGAAGTTGCCAGGTATCCCCAAGGATGACCCCAGCTTGAACTACTAGAAATAGTGAAGAGGGAGCCTGAACTGAACTGGCTTGCTCCAGTGATCAGATCGATGATTACCCTAACTATCATCACACAGCTTTTCTCTAATGACTGATGGAAGCAGATGCAGAGATCTACAGTCAATCACTAGACAGAGCTCCAGGAGTACAGTCGGGGGGAGGGGAGAGAGAGGGAGAGGGAGAGAGAGAGAGAGAGAGAGAGAGAGAGAGAGAGAGAGAGAGAGAGAGAGAGAGAGAGGAATTCTATGATCAAGTGCATCAGGATCATGATGGGGAAACCTGCAGAGATAACCAGGCCAAACTAGTGGAAACTCATGAAAGTTGGATCAATGGCTGTGGAGCCTGCATGGGACTGGACTAGGCCCTCTGATGGTGAGACAATTGTGTAGCCTGATCGGCTTGGAGGGGCCCCCTGGCGGTAGGATCAGAATCCATCCCTGGTGCATGAGCAGACTTTCCAGAGCCCACTACCTATGATGGGACACCCTGTGCAGCCTTGAGGCAGGGGGAAGGGCTTGGACTTGCCTCTACTGAATGTGCCTCTCCATGGGAGGCCTTGCCTTCTTGTTGGGGAGAGTGGGGGGGGGTTGGGAGGGCTGGAGGAGTGAGAAGAGGGAAGAGGGGGATTTTTGATTGGTGTGTAAAATGAATGAAAATATTTTCTTAATTAAAAAAAAAAGAAGCACCTCACCAGTACCAGTGATCTTGAGCATTCAAATCACACAGCACTCATGGATCTCAGAACCATTGCTACCTAGAAATTATGAAAAGTGATTTTTTTTCCCACAGGCTACCTGATTAAAGGCTTTCATCAAAGGAAGATGTCTTCAGCAGTTTTTAGGTATGGCTTTCAGACCTGATTACAACACACAAATATTCCCAAGTATGAGATCTGTAATACTAAATATTCAAAGTTGTGCATGGAGCAATTTGAGCATGATCCGGGATGAGGATGTGGCAGGGATCGAGAAGCCTGTTTGTAAATGTAGCTGGCAGGTAGAACCTTCTTGCAGTCCTTCCGTTCTCACTAGGATATGAATGCCCCATGGGGAATAAAGTAGGGATGAGAACACCCACTCTAAAGCAGACACGTTCTGAGGCTGCCAGGGCCTAGTAGGAAGTTCAAGCAATAAGAACAGGGTGATTTAGGATGGAGACAGGCAATCTGGGATCTGAGAAGGTTACCATACACAGTGCTGTGATACAGACTTTAGACTTTGCTCAAGGCATGATGAAAAGCCATTAACAGATGCCTTTTCAGAGTGGCATGATGAGACTTGTATTTTGTAAGATCACTCGGCTTTGAATGTATTGTCGAGTCACGACTTACTGATGGCAAGAAATGAGAAGACAGAAACCTGGGCAGTTGTGTTGAGTCTGTATACTCTGGTTTGAAATGAGTTGCTACCTTAGTGGTAGAGATGAGGGGTTCAGTTTCAGCCTGATACTCGGGATGCCAGTCAGACATTAAAATGAAGTAATCTAGAAGAATATTGTAAACTTGGATTTCCTTATAGAACTACAGGTGAAAATCAGGCATCATAAGTGAAAGAATTGTGTTTAGTATGTATATATGTATGTAAGTATGTATGTATGTATGTATGTGGTAATGCTCTAGGTACTGTACATACTAGATAAGTGCATCACTGAACTACATGTTCAGCTTCTGAAAAGATTTTAATGCTTTAATACAGGCAGAAATTTCTCCAGGAAGTAAATTCATTAGGTAAAAGTTTGTTAGTCTGAGCCCTTGATGGTTAGAAAATGGGAAAGAAATGTGAGTCTGTAGCAGGAAATGAAGTAGGGGGAAAGATAAAAAAAAAATCTATAGGTGTTGACGATTGTGATGATTACCCATTGTTAGATAGCATTGTAAACACTTAGAGCAGCGGTTCTTGACCTGTGCATGACCCCTTGGAGGTTGAATGAACCTTTCACAGAGGTTGTCCAAGACCATCCTGCATATGAGATATTTGCATTATGATTCATAACAGTAGCAAAATTACAGTTATGAAATGGAATAATTTTACATTTGGGGATCACCACAACATGAGGAACTGTATTAAAGGGTCACAGCATTAGGAAGGTTGAGAATTGCTGACTATGAAACAACAGCCATTTTATAAGTTTATATATGCTATGAATTAGCTCTTCAAGTAGCAGAGTGTAGAATTTTTGGTTAGGTCTGTTATCTTAGCTGTAATGTCTTATATATAAAGTATTGGTTTTCTTCTTAGCCTTTCAACATGCTAGTCTCAAATCCCTCATAGCATGATAATATCATAGAAACAAAGCATAGAATTGATTAGGATTCCAAACTACCAAAGTGAAAATTGTCAACTCTCAGCTGTTGAGTCAAAACTGGCATAGAGCCCCTCCCCCTCAATCTGGTGGTCAAAAAGCATCATGTTCAGTCCGTACATAATTACAAGGAAATAGTCACTACTTATCTTTTTGTCTTATCAGTATTTCTTACACTGGCTAACAATTAATAATTTCCTATTAACAATATGATCACCTTTAAAATAGAAGTATAGATAAAGCAATCATGAGGACAAGAAATTACCATCTTTGGAGGATTAGGAAAGACTTGAGGGAAAGATCTATGTTGAACATTGAATACTGACTGGATGGGATTTTGTAGCTGAAGAAGCAGGATCAGCAGGTGTAAAGCTGAAGTTTCATGTGCCAAAAGAATGCACATGGACCGAGTATAGCCATGCACAGAAGAAAAGTGTTCACTAGACATTAGGTGTCATTGGAGGTTCTTATTTAAAAATCCATATACCACCAAAGGGGATAAGAGCACAAAGGAAGAAGTTGTAATCCATGTAAAACCCTAGGAAAGGAAAGATTTGAATGGGCTTGACAGGTTTGAGATACTGATTATAAGACATGAAGCACAGCAGAGTTAAGAATAACTTTCAGTGGCCAAGCCTTATAGAGAGTAAGGTCACCAGTTGACCAATGGACTCACTAGATAACAGACTGTAAATTCTGAGGATGTCTTGGATCACAAGCCTTTTCAATTGTTCACTGAGCACTTACTAGATGGCTGGTTGATCAAGGCATTAGAGAAACAAAAATGAATGGTGTTCCTATTCTAGCGAGATTCACGACTTTGGGAGTCTGCTTCTGCCTTGCTGGCTTTTGGGAAGCTTGTGGAACATCTCAGAGTCCCTCAGCAAGTGCTGAAAAGACAGAGAAGAGTGAACGCATATCTGACCTGCAGCACCATCCACTACATTCCCCCTTGTTTCCCTTCTCAGTTTTCATCTAAGACATTGGTACTTGCTTTCCAAGGTAAAGCATCCATCCAGCCTTCAGCCTAGATGCTCTGTGCCTTTCCAGCTGACAGACAACTTCACATCCATGCTTTCATCCTATATTTTTCAGCTGCATTTCTTTATAAATGATGTTCCCACTTAAAGCTGTTCTCTGAACAATCATGCATTATCTAACCAAGGCTATATTCGCACTCCTGTTATTTCTCATAAATTAAAGAACACGTTAACCCTTACAAGATTTTATCCAACTAATCTTGCCTCCAGTTTTATTCACTATATAAAGTACTGGGGCCAGTTTTAGATCCATGCTACATTTGATGGCCTCTGTGGGCATAGAAGATCCGTGCCTGTCGGTGGAACTATGTCTCACTTGTTCAATTGTTGCTATTAGGGTCTCTATTATAGAAGTCAGAGAAGGATTTGATTCTCAGTGTTTAGTACCTGAACAACCTGGAGAAAATTCATCAGTCTCTCTGAGTTCCTTCTATTTTAAAGGGGGGATTGACAGAGGGAACAATGCTTAGCCACAATACATATCTATCAAGGCTATGGTGCAATACAAGAGTAGAAATAGTCCTGGGCTCACTTGCTTATGATCTGTTTTCTGCTGTGGACTGAATTGTTCCTTTCTCTCCAGTTCATGATGAAGTCCCATCATCCAAAATAACTACATCTGGACAGAAAGGTATCTGCTCTAGCAGCTTTATATGTTCTGCTTTCTCAACTCAGACGAAATGGCTAAATTCCTTCCAAAAAATGTATGCTTTCTTGGGGAGGAACTGTACTATGTTGTCGTCTGCTATTTTAAAATATAGCTTTCAGGGTCGCTTGGGAGGAGGGGACTGGCCCTGCCTGGACTGAGTCTACCAGGTTGATCTCAGTCCTCAGGGGAGGCTTTGCCCTGGAGGAGGTGGGAATGGGGGTGGGCTGGGGGGAAGAGGAGGAGGGTGGGAGGGGGGAGAACAAGGGAATCCGTGGCTGATATGTAGAACTGAATGGTATTGTAAAATGAAATAAAATAAAATAAAAATTAAAAAAAATAAAATATAGCTTTCAATTCATTATTTCCCTAGGTTTGCATGGTCAAATGATGGTACCGTAGGTCTCTCTGCTCACAGTACTTTGAAAACTGACCGAAAACCTCGTTATACCCCTGCTCTTCTTTACTTTCACCTTTGTTCTACTGTTAGGCCTTCTTGTACGTTCACTCTCTTCACATCCTCCTCCTAGCTTCCTGGCTTCCACAGTTAAACATGTCAAACAGAACTAAAGAGTCAAAGTTAGTATACACACGTGAGAGAGAACATGCAGTATATGTTCGTCTGTGTTTGGGTGACTTTCCTCAGCCTAATTTTTTCCAGACCTATCCATTTTCCTGCAAGCTTCACAGTTTCATTTTTCTTTAGTGTTGAATAATATTCCATTATACATATGTACCATATTTTCATTATCTACTAATCAGTATATGGGCATCTAGGCTGTTTTTAATGGAAACTTTTTGATGGAGAACCAAGGCTATAGCATTTCCAGTGATACAATGACGTTAAGTATATGTGGCAGAGGTGTGATGAGGATAGTACTGTGTCTAGGTTTGGTAAGAATCAGTGAAGAATGCTGAACATTCTCATGCTTTTTAGGACTTTTCTCCATGTATATACACAAAACATAAGTGACAGAGATGGAAGAACTTACCCCAGGTCACATATGTATATCTGTAGAAGGAAGAAATTTAAACCTATGGCTATCTATATAATGTTAAATTTACCACCCTCCCTGTGTGTGTCATGTGTGTGTGTGTGTGTGTGTGTGTGTATCCATTTCTAATACATTACTTTCAATTAAATATTTCATTTAAGCAGAGAAATAATAGAAAAACCTATTTTCTAGATTTAATATGTTAATATTTTTCAGTTCTTTTTTTCTCCTTTTAAGAAATAACACATCAAGTAGGCAGAATTTTGAAACTTAATCATGCTGTTGCTATGTATCTGATACCATAAACTATGAGTTGGTGGTAACTTATCCCCTCTTCTAATGATAGCATTAATATACTTTCCTTTTTGACATTACCAAAACATTGGCAATAATATGTGGAGGTGAGGACTTTGTTTTTCTTCTTTCAAAGTGATTTCTGTTTATTTAACTAAAATGCCAGCTTGTATCTAGGCACACTGCAGAACCTACACTCGTGACATTGATAGTAGGTGTGACCATATGACGTCAATCTTGCCAATGATAGGGAAGCAAAAGCTCCTATGGTACTTCAGGAAAGCATCCTTGGATGAGAGGAGACAAACTTTACCCCTTAATTCTTCCTTACTCTTACTCTGAATGAATATACAACAGGTGGGGCATGAGACCAAGAGATGACCATCTGCAACAGGGTTTATACACATGACTGATGTGAAGTGGCCACATGCTCCTACTTACTTGCCTGCCTATAGATTTTTCATTCTCTTTCTCTCTGCTAATGAGAAACATTTCTCTTATTTAAGATACAACTTATTAGGTCTTTTTTTTTAAAAAAAAACAACTCAAATTAATCTCAATGGTCATCCTTTCCATTTCTTGTATTTCTCACCTGGTTTCCTCTGGCTACCGTACTGTATCTTCTAGGATAACACTGGTCAATAATGTTCACAGCAGCCCTCCATCTTTTGTATTTAACTATAGTGGAGATCAGCCTTCATTTAAAATAGTATTTTCTACAGAATTATTGTAGCTACTTTATCATCCTAAGGGAAGAATACCTCTTACTAGTCAATTTTAGTTATATCAGAGAAATAGACATTCAGTACTAGCATACAACATGCAATAAAGATTATTATTATTTTTTTTTGTTTTGTTTTTCGAGACAGGGTTTCTCCATATAGCTTTGCGCCTTTCCTTGATCTTGCTCTGTAGACCAGACTGGCCTCGAACTCACAGAGATCCGCCTGGCTTTGCCTCCCGAGTGCTGGGATTAAAGGCGTGCACTACCACCACCCGGCACAATAAAGATTATTGCAAATAAGATTTTAAAGACCATTGCTCTTTTAAAACAGCTCTATTTTTTATGAAATATAACCGGAACATTTATAATAAAAAGGGTAATCCATGTATTTCACAAAATAAATCCTACTATGTCAGCAAAATTATGACAACTAACACTTCCATGTCAGAGACCTCCCAATCCTGTTTCCCAAATGATGTATTTTACATGTTGGCAGAAATTACTAATGATCAAAGAAATAAGATTTTATTCTTTAATGAACAAAAATAATTTGCCTCATTCAAATTTTAGCTATAACTTTCTGTACTTCGCTTTAAAAATGAAGGCTTGAAAACTGAACACAACTAACAAAGCAAATACCAAACAATATGATGCCCACAAAGAAGGGGTGTTTTTCTTTAATAGGAAAAACATCATTCATTCACTAACGCTGTTCAGAAAAAAAAAATGAATAGGGAGCTAGGAGATGGTTCAACTGGAAAATATACTTTCTGTCAAGCTTGACTGCCTGAGTTTGATCCCTTGGGCTCATATCATGCAGAGAAAGAACCAAGTCCTGAAAATAATCCTTTGACTGCCACTCTTCCATCATGGCAAGTGGGTGTGTGTGTGCGTGTGTGCGTGCGTCCGTCCGTGCGTGCGTGCGTGTGTGTGTGTGTGTGTGTGTGTGTGTGTGTGTGGCGTGCTTGTGTGTGCACACACATACCACACAAACACATAAGTCAATAAAGAGAAATAAAATATCAAATCTTCAAGAGATGAGTTAACAGGAGAATATATCATTTCAACTTTCCAAAATGTTAATTCATAGGAAGAACTACCATTAATTCTGTTTCAGGAGCCAAATACCCATTAAGTGTTTTATATGAATCCTAACATTTGCTTTTTAACTTGCACACAAAAACACAGCCATCTCTTCTAATATCTAACAAAGCCATCTTTTCTGTAATAACTTGAATGCATCTGAAGCTGTGAACATATGTGCTGGAGTTCCAGCTACCCTATTCATCTTACAATAGGGGCAAGGTCTGAATAAGCTACTCAATTCAGATTTTGAATTATTTGATTATTTCTCTGAATCTAAGCTTAAATTTCAGTGTTTTATCACACAGAACACTTTTAGTGATGATCATGCTGAAACATTCAGCTTGATAGGACAACAGCAGTACAAATATTTACATTTGCCTTTGAAGAATGTAAATAACACCACGAAGTAGGGTGTTTCAAGTCAGCTTAATCTCTGTGCTGGGTTCATGCTTTGCATCTCATGATGCAATTTCTTTGACGATAGCTTCAAGGAACCAGATGGCAAATGGGTGAATGAAGACCCCAGTTGAGGCCATAATTACTTAGATATGTAAAGTGCCTGAGATTAGCTGGTACAATGGGCTTTTCCTCCTCCAACCAACATAGCTGAACCGTCCCAATGGTGCTAATACAAATGATTATCTTCTCCATAATTGTATCGTAGTAAAACCCATATTTCAGGGAGAATTGTCAGGGTATTTTTGCTATGTCACACCAAATAAATAAATCAATAAATAAAATAATCTTACTTCTACCAACAAAAAAAAATTGGTTTACAGGAAAATGTGCATATAATTTTGAAATGGTATTCCAATAATTTTTATTAGTTATTTGACATTTTGTACAGTATGTTTTACTCGTATTTATGCACACCCCAACTCCTCCCAGATGCACTCCCTCCCTTTATGAGCCATCCAACTTTGTGTTTTTTCCTTTTCATGGATCAGGTCCCACTGGTGCTGCCCACACAGTCTGGGATATGTGGTCTTCCACTGGATTGGGGTCAAATTACCAATCTCCAGATTATCGGGCACCTGTGTTAATAATCCAAGGATGAAGAGAGGAGCTTGTGATGGGGGAATCTGATTTAGGAAATAGGAAACGTCATTTGACTCATTCACTGATAGCTGTCTAATTGAATGCAAAACTGAATAGATAACTTTTTCACTCTCCAAATGGTAATTCCATGCTGTTTAATCTAATATTATTAGCCAATAGTTTTTAGGTACTAACAGGTTTATATAATAATTTAATCTGCGAAGCTATGGATGGTGGTGAATATTACAGAAATTCTTCCCATTTTATAGATGACGAAAATTAGGCAAAGATAAAGGTTCTGAGATGTTCTTCAGGCCACACACCTAGTACATTCTTTAGAGTTTTTTGGTTAGAATTTTATTACTCTTTAGAATTGAGCACATCAAATCATGTTTTCATTATGGCATTTTCATACAGTTATATTATTACACAATGAATATATGAGTTCCTACCAACAACTCTCCTGGGACCTTCCTCACCAATGTCCCTTTTGATTTCATAGTGCATACACATGATTGGATCTATATTCTACCTAAGAGGGAAAATGTATAATATTTTGTCTTCTTCAATACCCATTGTGTTCTTTTTTCCCTTTCCCTCCTGATGGACATTTTCCTTCACTCTCATATTTCCATTTTAATTTTATGCCTCATATATGTGTGTATTTATAAATAAACCTAAAGTTTACATTTAAGAGAAAATGTGAAATATACCTTTGTGAGACTGACTCACTTCCTCCCATTTTCCTACAAATCGTGTAGTTGTCTTCCTTATAGTTTGACAAAACTCCCCTGTGTGTACATACTGCCTTTTCTTTATCTATGTATCTATGGATGGATAACATTAGATTTGCAGTTTTTTGGCTATTATGACTCATGTAGCAAAAACATGGATTTTCCAGTATCTCTGTGGCTTGTTGACTTAGCTTCTTTGGGGCATAATACCCAGAGGCAATACATCTGGATGATATGATAATTCAAGTTTTAACTTTTGAAAAAACTATACTTATTTCCATAATGCTTTCTATACAAGGTTTATAAGGATTCCTTTTTTCTCTGCATCTTTGACTGCATTTGTTTATATGTTTTCTTGATGCTAGCCATTCTCACTGCAGAGAGATGTTTTAATTTGTATTTCCCTTATGGCTGATGATGATAACCATTTTTCAAATATGCAATGGCAGTCTGCATTTTTTCTTTTGAGAGCTGTCTATATATAGGTCATTAATCCATTTGCTGATTCGATATTTGATATTTGCTTTTTGTAATGTTTAATTTTTGAGTTATTTGTAGGTTTTAGTTATTTATCACTTGTTAGAATGAATGGATGGAAAGATTTTTTCCCCTTCTATAGTCTCCTTTGATGTGCAGAACATTTTAAATTTATTTAGAAACATTAGTATACCATAGTTTTTGTTACGCTTATGTATAAATTCAGTACTTACTTATGTAAATAAGATCCTTTTTATCTGGATATTTCCAACTTATTTGCCTTTTGAATTTTCCTCTTTAAGACAACAGTCTTAAAGTCCAGGTCATCTGCATGTGCATGACTTTACATAAATTATTCTGAGTGGCCTCACAGGGCTTGTAATTAGCCAAAATTCTTACTTTGTGGTTGAGTAGATCAACCTTCTGTGACATCTAAGTGCAACTTTTGAGTGAATGAATGTAAACTAATATTTATGCACAATTTTTATTACATTCATTTATTTTTACGGTGTATTTGCATGTGGAGGTCACAGTTAGTTCTCTCCTTTCACCAGGCAATTTCAGAAACCAAACTCAGGTAGTCAGGCTTGGCAGCAAGCACCTTTACTGCAATCATCTTGCTTGCTCCCCTAAGTATATTTTTAAGATACATAGAATGTTCACAAAATCTGTGATTATTATTAATTCCTTTAAGGGGATAAAACAATAACTTTTTGGAAGGCATAGATTAAGCAAATTGAAACTAATAACTTTAGAATATCCTACATTTAAATACTAAGCACATATATGAAGTGTCTGACTCATGTTTACATGCACATATCCACAACTATATTTGCCAACCACCTACTTCGCACTTGGTTTAAATAACCCACTTGAATGAGGCATGACCATATGTTGTGAGCTGTATTGTGAAGCCTAATTTTTAATATAATGTAATTTTATGTTACATTACACTGTGTTACTTTCCAACATTCCCTAGAACAGACAAGAAAGTATGTAAGCCCTTCTGGGGTTTTATTATTTTTTTTACAGAGTTATAAATATTTCACCTAAACCCTCTGGATCTCTGAGATATTCTGTAACCTTGGAGTTTCCTTAATTAAGTCACATTAGAATTAGAGGTTTGGGGACATTGTGGGAGATAGGGGTTGGTAGTCAGAGGCTTACCAGTACACAGAAATGTTTTGTCTGGTCTGCCTGTTAAAATATAAATTTCAAAAATATATACAGTACCAAGACTTTCAACAATGAGTGGCCTGGCTCTACTAGGCAGTGTGCACAAATGTGACTATCCACCATCATCACATCCTGTTCTTATTGATTGCTATCACCATGGGCACACGCTCTGCCCTTATTGCTATCACATTGGCGTGAAGTGATTTCAGAGGCATACTGATCATCTCTGCTCTGATTTCCCCGGTGGTTGTACTTAAGAGATGCTGTGAGACTTAACCTTCCTCCGTATGTGTGGCGTGGGGTCCAACCCTTTTTAGTTTCTGTCACCTTGACCTTCAAAATGTCCAGAGATGGAGGACATAAAGAAAAACTCTCTGACTACCATAGAGCTTTTTGACTCCCTCCTTTACTAGCAAGTTTCCAAAGGTCTCAGGATTAGCGAAACAAAACAAGCAAAACAAAACAAGCTTGGGTAACTCATGCATTTCTTTCACCTTATGTGTCTTCCCTGTGTCCTTGGCTTTTTAGATTCAAAAATCGAGACCTCACTTGAGCTGATATCACTTCTCCCGCATCATCCATTTCCAGTGGGACGTTGAGTGCCCTGTGTCCTATTGCTTCTTAGCGCTCGACTGAGTAAGACAATTAAAAGCACAGAAACAAAATAATGGGTACTATGTAAAAACAGTTTGGCAATGCATGCAGTTTCATTTTGGTTGTTTCTATTATAGTTTTAATCTTCAATAATCAATGCTGCAGTGAAAATAATTCTGGTTAATTAAAACTAATCCTTTCAGTATGTGGAAGGCATTAAAGTAGTACATTTAAAAGCATTCAGCTTTCTCCCACCTGCAGTCACACCATGCTGTACTGAGGACAGATTTCCTGTTTGTGACCTAGTTGCTTTATCTTATTTTTCTTGGATACAAAAGTGAAAAGTATTTGTAATTAGTATGTCAGTAACTCAGGCTGTGCCCAATATTACATATATATTTAATTTTTTTATTACTCAATGACTTTAATAACTTAAATCTGGCTCTGTAATTTGCTGTAATCTCAATGAGTACTCTTTTAAATTAATGAGAACTTATTCAACTATACAGTAGAATAAAATGTCAAAGAATATCTGCAAACATTTATTTTATTGGTCAGAAGTGTTTTTTAAGTTTGAAGCTTTAGAGGTCTTCAGCTCCCTGTCTGGGAATTTAGAAAATCCAGCTAAAAAATAATCTATCAAAAGAGAGTATAGATGTGATGAGTATTTTCATGTGGTTTTTGAAATCAGTTACTCAAATCATTGGTACGTTCTTACTACTTTTCATTCAAGCAGAGAATAGAGGCAGCTAAATTATTTATAAACACTGATAACAGTGCTTATTTAAGATGATTGCAGTAAGGATTAGTTGGGAAAGTTCACTATCAGAATGATATAAGAAACTTGCTGTCATAGAAAGTGAGCCCATCACACTGGAGCATCCTTAGAAGGCTGGGAGGGAGCAGGTGCCACCAGGTACAGAGATTTCACAGGAAGGGGAGATCCTTTGGAGAGCACAAGGAAAGTAAACATGGTGCTGTGAACCAAGTACAGAGAACTTGAGCATAAGCAGAAGACCCACACCCGAGAGCTATAGCCAGCTCCTGAATAGAAATGGACAGAGAAAAAAAACAGGATAAAGGAAAGCAAACTTAGATGGTATTACAGGGAGGGAAAGAAAGCTCCAGGGTAAGCGAGGACCGTAGAGTAAATGACAACTTTCCAGTTGCACCCTTCCCTCTGCAGATCCATCCTGTCACAGAAACGCTGTGTTGCTGGAATTCACAAAGAATTAGCGGTAAGTTTAAATTAGATTTGGTACTTCAACAATTAATGACTACTCTATAATTATAATTATAAGTATTCTTGAATACACATTTGTCTTTATTAAAGAAATAAAAGGACAAATGTTAGAAGACCCAGGCCTGTTTCATTACATTCTTGATATTTAAAGGAAGAGTTTAATTTGGGTTTTCTTTTCTTGGATACTTCTTGCACTTCTGACACACCTAATTATTTATTTGTGATTGATTATGTGGCATCTTTTTTATTTTTAATTTTATTTTATTTTACAATTTAATTTAATTTTACATATCAGCCACGGATTCCCTTGTTCTCCCCCTCCCGCCACCCCCACTGCCTTCCCCCCAGCCCACCCCCCATTCCCATCTCCTCCAGGGCAAAGACTCCCCTGAGGACTGAGTTCAACCTGGTAGATTCAGTCCAGGCAGGTCCAGTTCCCTCCTCCCAGGCTGAGCAAAGTGTCCCTGTATAAGTCCCAAATTCGAAACAGCCAGCTCCTGCATTGAGGACAGGTCCTGGTCCCACTGCCTGGGGGCCTCCCAAACAGATCAAGCTAATCAACTGTCTCACTTAACCAGAGAGCCTGATCCAGCTGGGGGCTCCTCAGCTATTGCTTCATAGTTCATGTGTTTCCATTTGTTTGGCTATTTGTCCCTGTGCTTTTTCCAATCTTGGTCTCAACAAATCTCGTTCATACAAACCCTCCTCTTTCTTGCCAATTGGACTCCTGGAGCTCCACCTGGGCCCTGGCCATGGATCTCTGCATCTGGTTCCCTCAGTCATTGGATGGGGTTTGTTAGGTTGTTCATGTAGATCTTATCCATTTCTCTGTCATTGGCGATCCCTGTGTCTTTCTTGGGGTCCTGTTTTCTAGGTAGGTAGGTTGGAGTTGTGAGTAGCAGTCTAGTCATCTTTGTTTTACATCTTGTATCCTCCTATGAGTGAGTACATACCATGTTTGTCTTTCTGAGTCTGGGTTACCTCACTCAGGATGATTTTTTCTAGATCCATCCATTTGCCTGCAAACCTCATGATGTCATTGTTTTTCTCTGCTGAGTAGTATTCCATTGTGTATATGTACCACATTTCATTTATCCATTCTTCAGTTGAAGGGCATCTAGGTTGTTTCCAGGTTCTGGCTATTACAAATAGCTCTGATACGAACATAGCTGAGCAAGTGCCCTTGTGGTATGATTGAGCATTCCTTGGGTATATGCCCAAGAGTGGTATAGCTGGGTCTTAGGGGAGATTGATTCCCAATTTTCTAAAAAAGCGCCATATTGATATCCAAAGTGGCTATACAAGCTTGCATTCCCACCAGCAGTGGAGGAGAGGTCTCCTAGCTCCACATCCTCTCCAGCATAAGCTGTTTTCAGTGTTTTTGATCTTAGCCATTCTGACAGGTGTAAGGTGGTATCTCAGAGTTGTTTTGATTTGCATTTCCCTAATTATTAGGGATGTTGAGCAATTCCTTAAATGTCTTTCAGACATTTGAGCTTCCTCTCTTGAGAATTCTCTGTTTAGTTCTATAGCCCATTTCTTAATTGGACTGTTGGGAATTTTGATGTCTAATTTCTTGAGTTCTTTATATATTCTGGCTATCAGTCCTCTGTCAGATGTGGGGTTGGTGAAGACCTTTTCCCATTCTGTAGGCTGTCGCTTTGCCTTGTTGACCAGATCCTTTGCTCTACAAAAGCTTCTCAGTTTCAGGAGGTCCCATTGATTGATTGTTTCTCTCAGTGTCTGTGCTACTGGTGTTATATTTAGGAAGTGATCTCCTATGCCAATTCATTCAAGACTACTTCCTACTTTTTCTTCTATCAGGTTCAGAGTAGCTGTATTTGTTTTGAGGTCTTTGATCCACTTGGACTTAAGTTTTGTGTACGGTGACAGATATGGATCTATTTGCAGCCCTCTACACGTTGATATCCAGTTATGCCAGCACCGAGATGGCTCAGCCGTTAGAGGCTAGGCTCACAACCAAAAATATGTGGCATCTTTTATTTCTGACTTTCTTTCGGGAGGAACTCCATATAGGCAAGCTCTGCCTTGTTCAATGTTACAAGAGTTCAGATTATAATGGGTTTGTGGATGTGTGTGGACAGAAAGTTTTCTTAGATATGCATTAATCACTTATTTATTCATTGGCTTCTGAATGAAAGGTCTGTCATTGGGTCCAGAGCTGTATATGAGGTGTTGCTTTACCATTGTAAAGTTTACATTCTAGAGCCAGTTACAAATATAAATGAAATAGATAAATATGAAATGTAATTTTAGACCCTGTTGAGTGTTATGTTTCACAGGTAAAATGTCTTTGGTTTGATTGCAGCACTATAATAAATAAATAAATTAAATGTTCTAAAATGGGTTGTAAGACATTGAAACTCTTATTAAAACATCTATTGAATTCTCTTAGAAAAAAACACAGAGTATTATAGGTTTCATGGGAAATTCTCTGACTCCCTTTTTACTTCCATTTTTTCCTTTCTCTGGTGTGTTTCAGCAGTCACTCCACATTCTCATGTCAACTCTGCTAGTTTGGGCTGCATCAGCTCATCACTTCCTCTTTGTTCTGGAAAACTAAGCCCCACCCCATCAACATCTGGATGTCTTGAGACACTCACTCTGAGCTTCTTCGATGGTGGGTCAACGTGCCTTTCTAGTTACCTTTCATTTCTTCTCTGTGCCACCACTTGCTCCCCACAATAGCACATCAACAGTACTCACCACAGGAGCAAGGCCACCTTGGCCTGAAAGGCCAGAAGCTGAGAAGAAGGCTTGAAGACTCATATATCAATACTTGTTCCCTTTGCAACACTCATTTTTTTCATTAAGAACCCCCAAAATGGGCCGGGCTTTGGTGGTGCACGCCTTTAATCCCAGCACTCGGGAGGCAGAGGCAGGCGGATCTCTGTGAGTTCGAGGCCAGCCTGGGCTACCAAGTGAGCTCCAGGAAAGGCGTAAAGCTACACAGAGAAACCCTGTCTCGAAAAACCAAAAAAAAAAAAAAAGAACCCCCAAAATATCTGGAGATCAATCAGATTAACTTAAATTTAAACTGGAAGTACCAATAAATCAACTGGGAGGTTGGTATATGCAGAAACATCTTATCCTAAATATTTTTAATTGATGCCAAAACATTTTGAAAATCAACTTAATATTCTAATGGCATTAACTGTACAAAACAATACTTAGGTATGAAATGTTTGAATTTTCAGTTGATAGGAGAATTGTAATTCTAGAGATCCTATACCTCTAATTGTAAATGTCTTACTTCTTCATTTTCTAATGATTTTATTTAAAGATTTTTATTGTCTTAAAGTCTTATTTTTTCAGTTTTAAATTTTATTTTAATCCACTTATTATAAAATAGTTGTTATCATATTATTTAATTAGTATTTTATTTATTTATCTTGAGACACAGTCTTACTATGTAACCCTGGTTATGTCTGTACTTGTGATGTATAGACCAGGCTAGCTTTTAACTGTGAGATCCACCTGCCTCTGCTTGTGAGTGCTGGGAGTAAAGGCAGGTGTCACAATGTCGGGGCTGACTATTTTTTTAAAGTACGAATGTAATTCTTTGCTTTAAAAGTTTTAACTAGCTATACTTCAATAAGAAGCATATTTCTGAAACCAAAGACTGCAAAAGAAGTATTAAATAAACTGAATGTTTTAATGATTCATGCAATCACATTTTATTCTTCATAATATACTCAAAACTGCTTACTGAACTTTAAATTTAGTACTATAATTGTGCCTTTTAAACCTCTTATTTGTTTTTTTAAAAAGTAGTTATTTGAGTCGGATTTTGTTTTTCTTTGTACTTTCACTTTTATTCAAAGATGCAGCCCATTATGAGCTTGCTAAGTTTTGTTCCATATGAACATGTCTGTGAGAAAGGTCATAGTAACAAACAAAGTCTTAAAAAATACCTTCTTTAACTGTGAATAACAATAGTTTACTATAAAAAGATAAATCTAAGAAAAACATAATTGCCAGAAACATCACCATAGAGATGAAATACTGATTTTATTGTGTTTTCTTTCACACCATTTCTATTTCTGTACATACAGGGGTTAATTGTCATTTAATAATCAGAATCACATTTTGTGTGGCCTTTGGCACTTAGAATTTTGTCATTGGCATATCCTACATCAATGTAATTTAAAGCTTTAGTTTGGAAATGTGATAAGCGATCTGGAAAAGGACAGGCTGAAAATGTGCTCTCAAGTGATCTAAAGGAAGGAAATGGACACAGTCAAATTACAGGGAAAGGAAACATTTCCCTGAGTGGGTTTTTGACCTGAGATATTGTGATGGCTAACTTTGTCTGAGTTTTGGGGATATGGGCATTTGGAAGAACATTTGTGAGTGTTGTTGAGGGTGTTTCTAGATGCCAACTTTTGATTCTGGATAATAAGTGAAGCAAATTGCCATCTTTACTCTGGGTGATCTCATCCAACCAACTGCAGACAAAAATAGAAGGGAAAGCAGTGTAGCATCACACTCTTACTCAGAGAGGTGAACATGGATACTGCTTCTTAACCTTAGACTCAACTTGAATGTTGGCTCTTCTTGGAACTAAACATATTACTTCTCCCACTTGCACTTTCTCTGATGGCTTTTTGGGTTCATAGACCTCAGACTTGAACTAGAACCATACTAAAAATCTTCATGGGTCCCCATTTGCTATTGGGGATCTTAGTAATTTTCATTTCAAAGACTGGATGACTACATAAGCAAATTCACACACATGTGCATGCACACATACACGCACATGCACGCGTGCACGCACACACACACACAATTGTTTTCATTTTACTCAAGAACCCCCAACAACTCAAAAATACACTTGTAAATGAAAAATGAAAAAGAAATGCATTACCTATGCATCAAGGCAGTAGGTACAAGTGATCACAGAGGAGGGCAAGGTCTAACTATCTGAATAATAATAATAGAAACAAGGAAGACATGGCTATTTGAAGAACAGTGGTAGGTGACCAGAGATGGAGACAGAGGAAAGGATGCAGAAGTCACAACCTGCTTGAAAATGGAACTCCTGAAATTAGAAATGCTACCATTTTATTCTCTCTACCACCAATATATAACTGTGCCCTTTCCCAGGCTAGCAGAAACAGTATGATCATTTGATGTGCTGTATGAGAAAGGAGGGCCAATATTATCATATGAAAGATGTGGCAGGTAAGCCTTTGAAAGAAGTTGAGTGTTTTCAAAATCATTGCACTAAGCCACCAGGCAAAGAGCAGGAAAGCAAGCTTTCTCTACAGTTTGAGGCTTAAGAGTTGGACTGATCAAATTTTGTGGGAAGAAAGGAAATTAGAATCATGGAATTGGATTACAAAATTATGGAGGCTGAGAAGTCCTACTGCAGCCATTTCCTACAAGCTGGGATGCCAGGAAGGCCTGTAGTGTAGTGACATTTACATCTTCCACTCTTAGAACCAGAGGAACCAGCATGCAAATCCCACCTGAGAGCAGAGGTCTGATGTCCCTGGTCAAGCAGTGGAGCATCCATGTTCCCACTGACTCAGTCTCCTTTTCTAGTGAGGTCTTTAATTGATTGGATGAGGTCCACCCACATCAGAGAGAACAATTTGCTCCTTTGAATCCCCAGTTCAAATACTAAACTCATCCAGAAATATCTCTGACATACATTTAGCCAAGAATGGGAATCCCATGACACAGTGAAACTGACATGCAAAATTAGTATCACTATAGGAATTAAGCCAAGATTAAATAGAAATTCAATGGATCTCACAAAACTCTCATTTACACCCAGATGAAGCATTCATTTGGATCTTGCCAGAAGAAGAAATTTACAATTGAGAGATCTGTAATCAGTAGACACAGTACCTGATTTACGAAAATTTTACTAATGTCTATTGGCATTCTCTGGCTTTAGATAAAGAAAGGACATTTTCATTGTTAAAGAAGTAGACAACAATGTCAGTGTAAAGAAACATCAGAACTCTGAGTGAGTCTATTAACTTTTATGCTAAAGAACAAGAAAAGTAGATAAGGTAATAACAAATAGAAAAACTCCAAAGTTTCACAAGGAACCAGGCATCTTGAGTGCTGTGTGCTCATTTGTAGTCAATGCTTGCCTCTTGCCTCTTGCCTTACACACAAGGTTTGTTTCACTCAGGTAGCCCCACACTTCCAGTTAATGGAAAACATAGTCTATGAGTATTCATTCATGGCTTGATTATAAGTGTGTCCCCAGATTGTAAGCATTAAAAAAAGAACATTTATATTCATAACCCAACTCTCATCATAGCTAACATAATTTTTCATGAAAGATAAAAAGTATCATTTATTCAAGAAGATATAGTTATTTAACAATGAAGCAAAACTGACAGCTTATTCTAAAGGAAATGTGCTTTGCCACATCAGAGTTTATTTGCTGCACCATTTGTCTAATGCCATAAAGGACACCTTGCTTCAGAGCCACTTTGAAATAATCTGCTGCTCGTTGCCATATCTACCGAAAGGTGAAACTATGGCTTTAAAAAGACATCTTGTCACAAATGAAAGACAAGAAGTGAAAGAATAAAACTAAACCTAGATATTTTTAACTCCAGAGACTCCAAATCTGTTTAAACTTTTTGTTAATTTTATATGTTTCTTATTCTCTATAGTTGTTACTTTTTGTATTTGTTACCAGTGATTTAAAGTTTTGTAATAATGAGGTTTTGAGATTGACAAAAGAAAAATGAAAACGTCCATGCAAAAACAGCTATTCCTGATTTTTTTTCTGTTAAATTCTGAATAAAGCATTCTGGTTTTGTAAGTTTAAAATACATTCCATTCAATCACACCAATGTTTATTGTGAATCTAGCATGTGGATATCACTAAGCAAGATCTGGAATCTAAAGGCAGGCTGGAATTCCTTCCCACATCTCAAGGGCTTTTCTTCTGTCTTTCTGATATGTGAAAAGACAGGTTGTCGAACATGCTGGAAAAAGAAAGAAGAAAAATGATTAAAAAAGAGAGAAGTTTCAAAAAGCAAATATGTTTTGAATGGGACTCACTTGGAAACTTGACAGGATAAAAGGTCTTGCTGATGATTTGGAAAAACAAACTATGTTTTCCACTACCAAGTTACACCAGAGACCCAAGGGAGCAAGCTGAATGTGATCATCATTCTTGCTTGTGCTAAAAAAAAAAGTAGTTAAAGCAAGTTTCTTATTTAAGTGATCTTTAAACATAGTGACTTAATGAGTGGAGGCAAACACCAGGCAGCTTACTCTCTGTCTGCTGTAAGAGATCCAAGAATTCGCACAGTGTCCTCCTCACAATCCATTCATAGGTGAGCCTGCTAAGAGAACTGTCAACAACAGAGGGCCAAAAACTGATGGCACTGCCAGATGGCACCCCAGTATCACACAGTGTGTGCCCAGCATCCCTTTTCATTGTTTGTAACTATTCGTACAGAAATCAAGGAAAACGCTGTTTGTGCTTAAAGATCACAGGTGGTGTAAACTTCTTGTTTCTTCATGATTCAATTTGCTGTTGCTAAAGCGTTTTCTTCTTTTCCCTTTTCTGCTTCTTGCTGAGAACTGTAGTGTCTGTCTCCAGGAATATAATATCTTGTATCTTAGATTACTGCCCCTGAGTCAAAATATCTTAGAAAAAATACATTTAAAAGAGAAAAGATGGATTTCAGCTCATGATTTGAAGACTTTCAGTATGTGATTAATTGGTTCCATTTCTGAGCCTCTGGTGTCTGAGAGAACAGAGCTGCCTTTTTATCATGGCAGCCAGGGAAGAGAGAGGGAAGAAGGGAGGGAGGAATGGACAGAGAGGGAGAAAAGGACAAGATACAGTACTTCAGGGCATTCTCCGAAGATCCCACTTCATTTAACAAAATCCTACCTTCTAAGTTTCTATCACCCCAACATACACTATCAAATTATAAACACATCATTTCCTCAAAGCCCTTTTTCTGTCAAACAAGCCTTTGTCACATGGGAGAGAGGTGTGCAGCATCAAGGATGGTAAGGGAGTAAAAACACTTGCACCTACCATCTAGTTTAAGAAATCAGACAATACAAGGGGGCACAAAACCACACAGCATCATGGTCCTGAAGTTGTGATAATATCTTTTCCTCTTTAGTGTTGCCAATACCATGTATCATACATATAAGCAGCAATTGGGTTGCCATTACTATAGCACCGCAAAGTATTCAAGCATCGGATACTTTTTGATTCCCATGATACATGGTTGTCCTTATTTGTAAATTCTGCTTTAAAAACAGAGTGTTTTTAGGAAAATGTTCACAGAGTGATTTAGTATTGGGAACATAATTAGCCCTGTGATATCCAAAACTAGTACCATTCTACTTCACTCTCAGCTGTAACTTTACATAATATTATCCCTGGAAACTGACAAGAACACATCTCCCTTGAGTGTTTCTTTAAACATAAGCTAAAAAGTCTTCACATCTTTAGTTATATATTTCTAAAGAATAATAACATAAAAAATAGAACAACCAAGATTTAGAAGCAAAATTTGAAGCTCTATCAAAGGTCATAAAAGAAGAAAACTTACTTTTTTGGTGGTTAAATGGCAGAAACCTTCATTTCCCTACCTGCTGCCTCACCTCCTGAGACCCTGCCCCAATAACCCTGAGATAGCTATGCTCGCCATTTCTTTTGGAATCCTAGCTCTCAACAGCTGTGTGTGTCCAAAGACAGCTTGAAAATGCTTCATCAAGGGCATGTCCGTGAGAGCTTTTCCTCCCAAGCTTGCCATTTATTCAAGCACACAAGGTCGGAGGGGTCCACACCCTTGTTTAATCTAAATACACGGAAAAAGAATCCAGTGCTGCCAGTCTATCTCCACAGCATCTTCAAGGGATGCTTCTATGGCCTAGCATGATTATTTAAATTATTTGTTTCATATTATCTATGAGAAGCAGGAAATTGGAATTGTTACTCATTTCTCTCTCTCTCTCTAACTTATGTGTCCCCATTCAAATGGAGTGTACTAGTCAAATGTATATGTTCAAGATGACTTTAAATAAAATTATAATTTGATAATCATGAAATGTGTTTTTAAAAGCAGTGGCTAATAGGGGATGGAGAGATAGTTCCGTAATTAGGAGCACCAGCTTCTCTTCTAAAGGACCTGGCTTCAATTCCCAGCACTCACATGGTGGTTCACAACCATTTCTAAATCCTGTCCTAGGAGATCTGATACTCTCTTGTGGTCCCTGTGGGCATCAGTCACGCATATGGTACACAGACATACATGCAAACAAAACACCCATACATGAAAAATAAAATAAAAAATATTTTTAAACCTGTGGCTGATAATATCATAAAGGTAGATGTTTGTCTTATGTCCTATTTAAAACACAAAGAATTAACAGGGGATGTTAATGCTTGGACTGACACATAGGACTGGCTAAACAGGAGAGATGAGCTCTGGAAGACACTTATAAATTTTATTGTACATCAGTGTTGTGTGAGAATAATCTGAAGGCATTGAGTACTTAATATTTAATATGCATTCCATAAAACATAAACAATAGAATCTTGCACAATAAACTTGCTTGATAATTTTATTGTAATTCACCTGTAATTTAACTTAACCATCAACTACATGACAACCTTTGCTCTAGCAGGAAGAAAGGGGAGAATCCAATACATGGCAGAAAATCTACATAAGTAATGCAAATACTTAGCAATGTGTGTGTGTGTGTGTGTTTGTGTGTGTGTGTGTGCATGTGTGTTTGTGTGTGTGTGTGTGTGTGTGTGTGTGTAACAAAAAGACAACTATGATAAAGAATAATGTAGGTTTCATGATGACAAAATGTTGCTCTGAGGAAGCAATGCTTACCACGATGCTACATTTTTAGGAAAATGTCTATGACTTTCACCTATCCAGATCTTTGTTCTGATATATCGTAACTCTACTAGATACCAAGAGAATGACTTAAAGATTTGGTTTTACATGCATCTTATTTGAATATCTGTTTACCAACTTGTAAGTTTCAGATTGCATAATCCAAGACTTTTCAGTTCAGAATTTCACAATATATGTTTAAGAGAATATTCACTCCTGCATGTCTTATTGTGATTCATTTTTAAACAGCTACTTTAAGTCATCCATTTGTGCTTTGCCTATCTCCCCTGGTAGATTGTCTGCTCTGTGAAGAAAGAAGGGCATCTAACTACATTGCCTCAAGCAAGGCTTCTTGAAGAGGGCTTCACACAAGTCATTTCTTTTAATGAATTAGGCAAAAGAAATTTCTAAGATGAATGCTAACATTGCCACAGATATTATCATCTCATAATTCCTGTGAGTATTTTTTCCATTGCATCTTCACTCTTTGGTTGATAAGTTCTTTTTTCTTTTGACTCACAATGTCCATTCTGCTTTAAAACTGAGAAGCTGGAAAACCTCCAAATGAAACAAGAAAAAATACTTCTGATCTTTCCCAGAAACTGAGCTGGTGATGGATAAAACTAGCACTGAGCATCAAGATGCGTGCATCATTTGTGCTAGGCTCTTCATTTTTTCTGTAACATTATGAGGATGGCTCCTTTTACACCAAGCAGAAGAGAAGACTCCAGGAGGAGAGAAACTCCTTCACAAATCAGATCATGCTGACAGATCCACGCTGGAAACATCTGCCCTGGTGTAAGTTTAGCATAATGAGAGGTCTGGGCAACCCAGAGTAGAGATCTGTGAACAGCAGCAGCTAAAGTCACTAGTGATTAATAAGAACACTGTTAAACTTAGAAACAGTATTGTGCGCTTCAATTTCATCATATTTTAAGCAATTAAGTTAATTATGGAAGCAAGAATGAATATTTGTTGCTTCGTAGAAAATAAAAGCAAGTTATTTTAAATACTTACCTGGCTATACTTTCAGATCGAAAACTGCTTTCTACAGTGAGTTATTTTTCATGTGAAAGGAAGAAATATAAAAATACATGTTACTGGAGATAATTTTGTAATAAGGACATTCTCATTATTATTAAAGTATAAATTCATTAATTAATTCAACAAACAGCTACCAAGATGGTTCTAGGCAATGGGAATAGAGACGTGCATAGAATAGCTCCCTTTATTAAGGAGATACAAGCAAATACACAGACAGCAGGTAGTAGCTTACATGGTGGAGAAAAGCAAGCAAACTGAGAGAGATGAGTGGTATCAGAGTTTGGAGAGGAACTGTGCTTGTGTTGGTGTTAGGCAAATCCTGAAGTTTTGGTGGAGCCATGAAGGATGTGGAAGTCCAGACATGTAGCTCTTTGGAGATGAACATTTAAGATAGAAGCCAACAGTCTGGAGTACAGGGAAGACACATATTGAATAGAATAGAGGAAAGATTTGAGGAAGTCCATACTTCAAAGTGATTTTAAAAAGACAACATTACACTAATTTTACAGGGTCTTCTTTGGCTTTTGTAACTAGAGTTGTGCATTGTGGAGAGCAGAGATGCATATTAGGAGACTGTAACAACAGGGCAGCAGGAACAGAGACCAGTGGAGCAAGAAGGGAGGTGGGAAATTGGAACAATTTAAGATATGTTCTGAGCATGGTGAGTGTGGGAATAAGAGAAAGGCTTGGCCAAGGATGATCTTATATTTTTCTCCTTGAAATAGATGGATGGGGCTGACACTTCACAGACAGAGGATAAAGCAGGGCTGGGTTCAATGGAATAAACAAGAGGTCGTTTGGTTTTTATATGAGACCAATATGAAATGCTTATTCAAAATTAATGTGAATCTTCAGGAGTCTAAAGCTAAAGAGAGTGTAAAGTCCAAGGAGAGAGGGATTCAGGTTGAAGAGGAGACCTTGGTATTGTCAAACTGAGATGAAATTGAAATCCACAAGGCTATGTGAGATTGGCCAAGATGTACAGTACTTGGAGAAAGACAATGGGGAGAGAATCAGAGCAGAACTGTGATATTAATTTCCCACCGGAGTATCAGAGAGCAGTGATTAAGAACACGAACTCTGGGGCTAAGATGCTTGAATTCAAATTAGAGTTTCAGCATGGACTGGTTTTTTTGTCCTTGAACAAGTAAGAACTTTGTAATTTCTTGCACATTTTTTGCAAGATTGAAATTAGAATCCATTCATACTTTTTTCATAATAACTGTCAATCTCTAACAGTTATTGTTCTTGAAGTTGTCTCCCTCATCACTGCTAGGTGATAATATTTAAGAGAAGAAGTTGAATTAGGTATGCTAATAATCTTCAAAAACAAAAAATTTAGTTATTCAATTTTTTATAACCATTCCATCCTCAGGTATCTTTCTGCCCCCTCATGTCTTCTATAATTCAGGACATGAGTTACTCACACTAATCACATGATCTGTAGTTCTCTCTATGTTGAATTTTAGCTCTCTCTTAATGTGTGCATTTTAATACCATAAAAAGCTTTGGAGTTTAAGTGGATAATGCTACATGTACAATTCTGGATACACTCTAGTTACTTACTGTCCTAAGGATCTGTGAGATGATTTAAAGAAACAAAATCTCAAGATATGTAATTTCTATGTTAAACTGAGTAGGAGTGCAAGGAGCATAAAGTGATTATTCAAGTGGACAAGAAGCCACTGTAGAAGAGGCAAGGGGAACTCCCATGGTTGGAGGAGCAGCAAGGTAAGTGATACCAGGAAAATACTGAAGCTGACGTAGGAAGAGCTGTTTATTTCCAGTGAGGGAATAAATGATATAGTTGCATTAATTAGGGAAATTGTCAAGGACACAGTGGTATTAAGATTAAAATCCAGTTATTTTCATTTATGTTGGTTTCATTAAAATTCAGTGTTACTAATTATCACATATTGTGAAATCTAAGTAAAAGCAGGCAAGGAACCTAAAAGAATCCAATGCCTTTTGTGTTTTTATTTTTGGAAAAATTGTCTTAAAGGTAAATAAAGAAGTTTTAGAAATCACAAATGTAGCTCAAAAATCCAATTCCTCTTCATTTCAAATTTTCAGGATTTTATATCTAAGAATGCAGGTATTTTAAAACTACAGGTAAAAAAAAAAGAATTCAGTATCACTTCATCTCTTCTGGAGTGATCATTAATAAATTTATTTTGTGTCATAAGACCATATCTAGTGATAATGATTTATAACTGAAAAGTTATTTCAGACAGCTACTTGTTTCCTAGCACTGTCTAACAAAACACTGGAAACATTTAGGGCAACACATTGACCTGAGATCTGTGGAATCATGAGGGGTCCATGGATGAGCTTCAGTTTAGTATGTCTGTCACCTCTTTGAAGCTGAAGGAACGTTAGTGCATTGTGTGTGTGTATAGGTTTTTCTACACTGTCAGAATATTAATAATTCTAAAGTGAAGTCTTGAAAACTTGTCAGTAAGATGGTCCTTCTGTCTAGGTGCCTCTGACTGTAATTATTTTCTTGAAAAAAATGATGTTTCTATGTGTTTTCATGGTTGTAGTTAACCTCCTTAGGAGTTTTCCTTCTAGTACCTTCTATAGGGCTGGATTTGTAGGTAGATATTATTTAAATTTGGCTTTATCATGGATATCTTATTTTCTCCATCGGTTGTGATTGAAAATTTTGCTGAGTATAGCAATCTGGGCTGGCATCTGTGATCTCTTCGAGTCTGCAGCACATCTTTCCAGGCCCTTCTGGCTTTTAGTGTCTCCATTGAGAAGTTGGGTGTAATTCTAATAGGTCTGCCTTTATGTTAATCATTCTTTTTCCCTCGCAGCCTTTAATGTTCTTTCTTTGTTTTGTATATTTAGTGTTTCGATTATTATACACTGAGAGGACTTTCTTTTCTGGTCCATTCTATTTGATGTTCTATATGCTTCTTGTACTTTATAGGCCTCTCCTTCTTTAGGTTAGGAAAAATTTCTTCTATGATTTTGTTGAAAATACTTTCTTTGTCTTTGAGCTGAGAATCTTCTCCTTCTTCTATTCCTATTATTCTTAGATCTGGTCTTTTCATGGTGTCCCAGATTTCCTGGCTATTTTGTGTCAGGAGTTTTTTAGATTTAACATTTTCTTTGACTGATGTATCCATTTCTTCTATCATATCTTCAATGCCTGAGATTCTCTCTTCCATCTATTGTATTCTGTTGGCAAAACTTGCCTCGAATTTCTCAAGTTTTTTCTTTTCTTTTCTTTTCTTTTCTTTTCTTTCCTTCCTTCCTTCCTTCTTTCTTTCTTTCTTTCTTTCTTTCTTTTTTTTGCCTTGAACAGTTTTATTCATTTCTTTCAACTGTTTGTGTTTTCCTGTATTTTTAAAGGAATTTATTCATTTCCTCCAACCATTCTTTTTCATGTATTTCTTTAAGGGATTTATTCTTTTCTTCTTTAAGGACCTTTATTATTTTCATACAAATGGTTTTTAGGTTATTTTCTTGTGCTCCAGCTATGTTGAATTATTCAGGGCCTGCTGTGGTAGGTTTCTGCATTCTATTGGAGACATATGGCATTGGACGCTATTGATTGTATTTTTATACTGGTGTTTAGGAATTTGGGATTGGGATAATTATAGATCTAGGTGCAGATTTCTGGTTTTGTATTTGTTGTGTGGGTGCTTTGTTCCTTAGTTTCTGTTTCCTCTGCATTTTGGGAGAATATGATAGCTGTGTGTTGCCTGATAGGAAATTTTGTGTGGACCTGATAGGTGTGGCTACAGGAAGTTTTAAGGTAAAATGTGTTTCTGAATATTGGGAGGTGACTCTTAGGAATTGGGATCTGAAGAAGTTCACTGGAGGGAAGAGAGAAGAGTGTACAACCAGCATCTCCTTATTTAGTCTCTTTGAAATGGGGAGACAATGAAGAGAGTTCACCCCAGAAAGTCTGCTTTAGCACCAGGGATGAGACTAGGGAGTTGGATCTGAGGGAAAAGAAGGAAAGTGGAAGATCTACAGTCCATCTACACGCTGTGCTTCCCTAGCAGAAGTGGTCACTGGGTTAGCAGGGGTTGCCTGTAGCAGAAATCTTAAAAGTTCTTATTAATAAAATCAAACCTGAGCCAGGTGTTGGGGTAAACACTGGAAGATCAGAGAGACAGAACAAGCCACAGCTAACCTCGCCTAGCCAGTTTCTCAGCTGATCCTGTTTTCCTCAGACTGGAAGCTTCTGTGTCCTCATCCCAATGGGTCTCAGCTGAACTGTGCTGCTAGAAAGCCTGAAAGCTTAACCAGCCAAATGCTTCTAGTTTCTGGTCCTCATAACTTATATACCTTTCTGCTTTCTACCACCACTCCTTGGGATTAAAGGCTCGCTTTCTGAGACTAAAGGCATGTGTCACCATGCCTGGCCGTTTTCAATGTGGCCTTGAACTCACAGAGATCCAGAGGGATTTCTACCTCTGGAGTGCTAGGATTAAAGGTATGAGTGCCACCATTTTCTAGCCTTTGTATCTAGTGGCTGTTCTGTCTCTGACCCCAGATAAGTTTATTAGAGTGTACAATATTTTGGGAACACAATACTACCACAGTTGCCTGCTGGAGTTGTAGGGTGGGATAAAGCAACAAGTGGGGGGAGGGGTTAGGTGTTAGGGGGTTAGGCTTGTGAGATCCACAAAAGGTGTAAACAGGGTCACACGGTGGGGTGGGGGGGGAGGTTGCAGCAGGTTCTATTGCAGAGCTAGAGACAAGCAAAATCAAAAGAAGAAACACACACACACACACACACACACACACACACACACACACACACGCACCAGCACCACCACCAATAATGAAAAAACAAGAACTAACAATCTTTGGTTATTGATATCTCTCAATATCAATGGCCTCAATTCCCCAGTTGAAAGACACAGACTAACAGGATGAATGTGAAAACAAGATCTATCCTTCTGCTTCACATATCAATATCAAGGTTAGACACTACCTCATGGTAAATAGATGGAGAAAGATATTCCAAGTAAATGGACCTAAGAAGCAAGCTGGAGTAGCCAATTTAATATGTTATAAAATAGACTTCAAACCAAACCTAATTAGAAGAGGGAAGGGCACTATATACTCACCAAAGAAAAAAAAATATACTAGGATGGAATTTCAGTTCTTAACTTTTATGCCCCAAACATAATATCACCAAAGTTTCTAAAAGAAACACTGCTACAGCTTAAATCACATATAGAGCCTCACACACTGGTGATGGGAGACTTCAATACCCCACTATCACCAGTAGACTAGTCATGAAGCCAAAAACTAAGCAGAGAAATGCTGGTAGCTAATAAACATCATCAACCAAAGAAAACTAACAGATATTTACAGACCATTTCACTGAAAAGAAAATAATATACCTTCTTCTCTCCACCTCATAGAACTTTCTCCAAAATTGACCACATATTGATCACAAAGCAAGTCTCAGTAGATATAAGAAAATTGAAATAATCTCTTGCATCCTATTAAAGCTGGATATCAACAACAGATACCTTACAAGGACATGGAAACTGAACAACTCCCCAGTGAATAAAAAATGGGTCAAGACAGAAATAAAGAAAGAAATGAAGTATTTTCTATAATTGAATGAAAATGGATATGCACCATGTTAGCGTTCAGGCTAACATTGGCCTGCTCTTGGGACCTAGCAGGATATGTCATCCCTGTGTGCATGTGTTTGCCAGCATTCAGATATCATGCTGGCCTGCTCAGAGTCCTCAGCTACAAACACTAAGAGCACCCTCTGTGTGCATGCACTTTTCAATATTCAGGCAGGTACACTGGCCAGCTCAGGGTCCTCAGAATATGCCATCTGTTACGTAGTCTGTGCACATGTGCTATGCCCTCATATAAAAGGTGGGCCCTGGCTGCCTCCCATCTCTTTTCTGCTGCTTCTCTCTGCAGAGGCAGGCCTCTGTGTCTCTTCATCCAACCCCCCCCCACCTCAATAAACCTTCAACGAGAGTCCTGTTGTATGGTGTTCTTCCCGCCACCACTAAACTACAACACAACATACCCAAACTTATGAGACACAAAGAAAGCAGATCTAAGAGTCAAATTCATAGTATTGAGTGTCTACTTAAAAAAACTGGGGAGATCTCTTATTAGCAACTTAATAGCACATCTGAAAGCTCTGTAACAAAAAAGAAAAAAATCACATCCAAGAGAAATGGATGGCTAACTAAGAAATAATCTAACTCGGGGCTACAATAAATAAAATAGAAACAAAGAGAACAATACAAAGAATCAATTAAACAAAAAGTTAGTTCTTTGAGAAAATTAACAATATATACAAACCCTATCCAAACTAACTAAAAGATAGAGAAAGATTATACAAATTAACAAAATTAGAAATGAAAAGGACAAAACAACAGACACATGGGAAATCCAGAGAATCATAAGGACAAACTTTAAAAACATGTAGTCTACCAAACTGGAAAACCTGAAAAAAAATGGATAGTTTTCTTGATAGGTACCACTTATCAAAGTTAAATCAAGATAATATAGGCATTTTAAGCAGACGTATAACCCCTAGTGTAATAGAAGCTGTCATTAAGTCTCCAAACCAAAAAAAGTCCAGGGCAGATGATTTTAGTGCATACTACTAACAGAACTTCAAAGAAGAGTTAATTCTAATACTTCTCAAAGTATTTCACAAAATAGAAATAGAAGAAACATTGCCCAACTCATTTTATGAGGCAACAGATACCCTGATACCCACACCACATAAAGACCCAAAAAAGAAAGAGAATTACAGAACAATTTGCCTAATGAACATAGATGCGGAAAATACTCAACAAAATGCTCACAAACTGAACCCAAGAACACATAGAAAAGATCATCCACCATGATCTAGTAGGCTTCATCCCAGAGATGTGGTGATAATTTCATATATAAAAATCAGTAAATGTAACCTACCTTACAAACAAACTGAAAGAATAAAAATCACATGCTTTTCTCATTAGATGAAGAGAAGTCCTTTGACAAAATCATGATAAAAGTCCTGGAAATATTAGGGATACAAGGGACTTACCTAAACATAATAAAAGCAGTTTTCAGCAAGTCCATAGCCACCATCAATTTAAATGGAGAGAAACTCAAAGCAATTCTACTAAAATCAGGAAAAAGACAAAGTTGCCCACTCTCTCCATATCAATTCACTATAGATAGTACTTTGTAGTAGGACAGGCCCATAGGTTCAAGGAAATTGGCTCACACCAGTTGCCAATACATGCACACAATGTATTTCCTTATGAGCCAACCTGGAGTCTGCCTGAGGGCCTAGCAACAGGTGTTGTCAGAGTTCCTGATTGTGCCTAACCAATGAGGAATGGCCACACAGTACTACTAGCTTGGAACATAGCTTGTGTGCTGGGAGGAGGGTATGTAAGTTCTTCCCTGTTATTGAATAAACGAGTTTGTTGTTTGCCTTCAATTGACTCCAGATGTCTGTGTCATTAATGCTGAACCTTCTCACCTCCTCCCCTGATGGAGCCATGAGGATCCAGCAACAGTACTTGAATTCTTACCTAGAAGGAAAAACAATTGAAGGAGATCAAGCAGATACAAACTGGAAAGATAGAAGTTAAAGTATCTTTTTTTTTTCCAGAGGATATGATATTATATACAAGTGACCCTAAAATATCCGCCAGAAGACTCCCACAGCTGATAAACACTTTCAGCAAAGTAGCTGGATACAAAATTAACTCCCCACAAACAGTAGCCCTCTTATATGCAAATGACAAATGGACCTCAAAAGAAACCAGGGAAACAACATCTTTCACAATAACCACAAGTAATATAAGGTACATTGTATTAACTGCAACCAAGCAACTGAAGCTCTTATAAGATAAAAACCTCAATTTTTGAAGAGGGAAATTGAAGACGATAACAGAAGGTGAAAAAAAAATCTCCCATGCTCATGGATCAGTAAAATTAACAAAATAAAAATGGCCATCCTACCAAAACCAATCTACAGAGTCAACGCAATCCCCATCAAAATTCCAACACAATTCTTCACAGGTATTGAAAAGACAAGTCTCAGATTCCTATGGAAACACACACACACACACACACACACACACACACACACA
>CABHPH010099525.1:1880-28179 GCA_902168325.1 Peromyscus nudipes | reverse complement strand
AAAAAAAAAAAAAAAAAAAGGCAGGGAGGAGAGCGGGGAGGAGAAAGACAGTATTTCTGCCTACATATGCATGTAGGGAATAAAAGCAAGGTGGCTTAGGGGGTAACACAGCTCGCTGCCCAGACTGATGACCCAAGTTTGAGCCCTGGGACCCATACGGTAGAATGGGAGAACAAACCAAGTTGTGCTCTGAAGTCCACACAGACACTGTAGTACGCATGCATACAAGCACACTCACACATGCACACACAAATGCACACATATTTACATATTTGCATACACATACACACCACACATGCATGCACACGCATGCACACTCACATGTACACAATAAACAAATGTTAATTTTAGAAAAGATTCAAGTTTCCTCAAAGCTGCCTATAAGTGGCTTTATTTTATTAAATAAATACATACATACATACATACATAAATAAATAAATAAATAAATAAATAAATAAATAAATAAATAAATAAATAAAAGCAAAAATTATAGCCTAATTCATTTGGGTAATAATCACTTAGAGAGACTGTTTTACTGTACCTGTTTTATAGACAAGGAAACAGAAATTGGGGGTGCAAGCTGGAAGCGAGGCGCAGCCCCAAAGCTGTACAGCCAAGATTGACAGACAGGTCTGCCGGATTGCAGTCAAGCTCACACCTCTTGCTTCCTCAGTCTCAGCCTTTCTCTGGGGACATCGTGTGCATCTAGAACAGTCCTCGGCTCAGTATACATTTTTTTCTAACTGCACTACAACAGGAATGAGCGGCTCAGTCTGCAGTTCCCAAGCTCACAAAATCAAGATTGACCTCACCAGAAAGCGCATCTACCTTAATCTTTGCAAAGAACAAGAGCAATTCCTCGATGAAGATGCTTTGGAGGAAGAGTTTGATGAGCGTCTTTACCCACCAATCTCTCCAAGCCCGGGAGCAAAACCAGACATGAAACAAGCAGGACTTGTTCACCTCCGGGTATTAAATCACACCCAACTAGAAATCTACAAACCAGGAGCCTCGCGTCGCCAAAGAGAGGAAGCACTGGGGTGGGGGGGGTTGCACAGCCACCATCTGGGCAAAGTTCTCAAAGTGACACTTCCTCAAAACCTTCCCGGGGAAGCAGCGGCACGAGAAAGGGGGTGGTTGAAAACGCTGTAATGCCTCACCTTAGCCGAAGCCCGAGCATTTTTTTCAACCAAGTGCCGCAGCAACAGTGACTTATAAGTGTGCAGACCGATTATAGCTTTACTTTCAAAAGAGCTTTGATTGATCTTTTTTGATAGACCTGAAATAAATTAAACTAGATTGACCCACTTGAGAATGGAGTCTAATCCCTTAGTCAGATCCCGGAGAACTCAAACCAAACCAGCTGTTAATTTAGGCTTTATAAGATAAAGCATGAGAAATCCAAGTTGATGTACCCCAGAGCAAAGCTGACCTCATCCCTGTGAGCAACCGGCCCACTGCTTTCAGGAACTAATCTGTTCTTGGGTGAGTGGGTGCCAAGCTAGTACTCTCAGAACGAAACCCGCTCACAGAAGGGAGGAAAGGACACAGCAAGACAGAACCAACTCCCTGAAGCAAGTGCTGATCCAGCCAACACATTTCCATTTTGCTCGCTGCAAATCATCTGCCTCCTGATCCACAAACAACTGAGGGCTCGACCAGAGCCCAAGGACCCACGTAACCGCCAAGGAAGAAAAAGCAGCTCTTTCTTTAAAAGGATGGGAAGGCAGAGTTACCCAGGAAAATGTCCCCACCGCTGTCTTGGTCCCTCATCTTTGAAGATCACACTGTCCCCTTTATCTCTGTTTCAGGATGCCTTTGATTTGAATATAGGAATTTCAAGGCTTTCAAGTGGCATCGTGGCAACTGCCCATGGCACTAATAGAGTTAACAAGATACACACACACACACACACACACACACACACACACACACACACACATGCACACACGTGCACAAGCACACCACAGCACACACTCCCCCCCCACACACACTTCTTCCAAGCTAAACTCCAGACAGCTTTCTCAACTTTTACCTGCATTTTTTTATGAAATGATTAAGACCCCAGCCTTGTGTGAAGGTAAGCAATCACCTCTTGAGGGTTCCCCCACCTACAGCCTCAGCCCATGAGGCTCCAACACTCCAAACAGCAAGGCTGGCAGTGTCTCGCTCCTAAACAATGTTTCATAGAACACTCTGTTTACTGAATATAAGGGGATCAAGAATTGAAATCCAATTTAAGGAATTATGGTGCCTTCAGACTGTTTTTCCTCAATGATGAAAAAAGACAGGCATGTTGTTCCTGGAATTAAGCCAGAAGGAACTGGTCCTTGTAGTAATACAAGAGAAAGAAGAAAGAGATCAATGTATGTGTTTATACATGTGCTGGGGGAGGGGATGGCTCCAACAGGAGTTAAATTCTTAGCAGTAAATGAATTTGCTTCATTTGATGGAATGAGCCTGAAGTTTATTTCAAAGCCCTATTGAGATACCCATTATTTAGGCAGAATACCATTCCCCTCTCATGACTTCTAAGAAGCAGAAGAAAGGCACCCAGAAAAGATGGAATAAAAAGACACAGTAAAATAAACCAAGTCTACCTGCTTTGCTAGCAGTAACGAGCCAAGTAACACAAGCCGTGGCAGGGGCCAGGAGTACAGTGTTGCTCCCTTCAGACAGAAGTAACCACTGTTGCTTGGTGCTGGCTACTGTGTCCCGGCTGTTTACATGCTGTCCCATTTAACCGTCAGAGAAACTGCAGCACCACGCTACGGCTAAACTCAAACTCGGAGCAGTGATGTAACTGGCCGTGGCAGCACACAGTCAATGGAGGGCTCTGAATAACGTTCCCTCCTTCCCACAGCCAACGTTTTTCACTTTTCATGATTCTAAGGATCCAACCCAGGCCCTTCCACACGTGGAACAGGTGCTAGCCCAGTGGGCTACACTCCTAAACTCTACAGAATAGCTTTGAAAGCCACAAGAGCATGCTTCTGGCCTCTCATTGGCTCTGCTGTTGCACACATCCTATGCAGGCATTTCACAGCTGAGCAAAGGTCAGCTGTCCACGGCCAGGTCATTGGCAAGTGGACCGAGGAGAGTTCAGGACTCCTAGCCTCATCTGTCCGTAATTAATTCTTCTGCCGCCATTATACACAAAATGAGGTTCTCCCCAAGCGCTACCTAGGGAAATAGCTGGTCTCACCAAGTGCTACCTAGGGAAACAGGTCAGTGTTAGTGTTAATTAGGGGTGGGGAGGATGGATATTAGATTAAATAAGTTAAGGTATTTCAGAGAGCAAGGCGCAGCTCCTGTTGAAGGCCACGCCCTCTGCCAGTATGCCTGGCACAGCAGGGTAGAATGGAGGCCACTTCCACTGCCTAAGTCCATTTGCTGCAGCTGGAAAGGTATGGCTGGTGCACAAATAAATAAATTCAATTAAACAAAAAAATAAATGGAATGTAATTTTAAAAATAAATAATGAAACAAGGCATTGGTAAACAAGTCTAATTTATTTATTTTATTTTTATTATTATTATTATTATTATTATTATTATTATTATTATTACCTTGAGGAAGTTTGGGAGGGATCACCACACTTACCTACTGTTTTACACACACATATCCAAGACAAGAGGAAGAGCGTGTGGACTGAAAATCCACAGATCAGCCAGCAAGAGCACTTGCCCCCAAGCCTGACAAACTAAATTCAGTACTTGAGACACATGTGGAAGAAAAGAACCAACTCCCTCAGGTTGTCTTCTGACCTCTGAACACACAATGGCATACATGTACTTATATGCACGCAAACACACACACACACACACACACACACACAAATACATGTCATAAAAAAAGAAAAATTTAAATCCAATTGACTAGGATTGCCCTCTGGTCCCTCATATTTCACTCCTCCTCTTTTTGTATGAGCCTCTAAAGAAAGCAACAAGCCCCCCAGCTCCTGAGGACTCTGTTTTAAAATCAGCCATCTGTAAACAGGGAGGTTTTAACTGTCTAGAACCAGGAGATGATCAAGAAATAGTGGCTGCCTTCCAGTCAGTGGGGAGAATCGATGTCATTTCTCTAAGCCCTGGAGGAATAAATCATCCTGGGCACACTTCTTACCACACCACTGTCACCCACGTCTAAGTGTGACCAGACCCAAGTTGGCTGGCCACTGATCGATTTCTCACTCAAGAGAAAACTACAAGAAAGTTCCAGAAAGCTGACCTGGGCTAAGGGCTCAAGCACAGCTACAGAGCTGTCAACACTTCATCCTAGAGGTGCTGGTGCCCAGGGACCAAAGGTGAGCATCCGTGCCACGTTTCCCAGATCTCTTATCCTTGCTAACCAAGTAACATGGGGTATCTTTAAGATAATCCAGAGGAGGAGAAGGGAGCTGTGAGGAGGAGAGAGGAAGGAGCTGTGAGGAGGAAGAGGGAGCTGTGAGGAGGAGAAGGGAGCTGTGAGGAGGAAGAGGGAGCTGTGAGGAAGAGGAAGGAGCCGTGAGGAGGAGGAAGGAGCCATGAGGAGGAGGAAGCTGTTACATGCTCATTAAGACTCAGACAAACTAAAATAAAATAAATTCAAAAAAAAGAAATATAAATTTAAAAAAAAGAATAAATTGGTTCATCAATCCTAAAAAAAAGAATTTAAAAAAAAGACTCAGACAAACAAAAGCAGGTCAGAAAAACAGCCAGAGGAAAATCCCTCCTAAAGAAACAAATGTGCTCTTAAGTTCACAAACCAGGAGCCAGAAGTCTGCTTTTTGAGAAACAGAAGGGAATGGCTTTTAAATTTATATTGTTAATGAAGACCTAAGCAAGAGAACTGTAGCCAAAGAGAAGGGACACCAAAAGAAGCCACGAATTCCTATCTTGCTGTCACTAATTCCATGCCCAACAGAAGTTGAATGATTCTGAGTCCAGTGCCCCACTCAGCATTTTTCTGTCGGCCCTCCATGGGGAGGTAAATCATGGTAGATGGCCTCTGGCACCATAACCCCTTCTCTTCAGAAAGTAAACTCTACCACACTCACTTGAGGAAGAAATAACTCCGAGCCAGGTCTGTTAGCTAGGCACAAGTTTCCATACTCAGGAACAGTGAGTGGCATACCTTACATGTTCCTCATGTGTCAGGCGACGGGTGAGACCCTCTGACAGGATCCCCCAACAGTCTCCATGACAAGCCAGACCTCTCATTAAATCTATTTCTCTCAGATGAGAAAATAGCCACACTGAAAAATTCTGCCACCAGCCCATCTTAAAATTCTCAACTTTATGTTAAAACAAAAAAGTTCAGCCATAACCAAGAATTAAATCATGTCATCTGGAGAAAGGGGATGTCACTGGAGATTGTGTCAGGTGAAAATAAGTCAGACTCAGAAAGATAAATAAAGCATACATTCTCTCATACATAGAATCTAGGTGTGTGTGTGTGTGTGTGTGTGTGTGTGTGTGTGTGTGTGTGTGTGTGAGACAAAGAGAGAGAGAAAGCCTGGTGGCACATGTCTGCAACCTCAGCAGGACTGGGGAGATAGAGACAGGAGGATCAGAAGTTCAAGGTCAGCCTTGACTACACAGAGTTCCAGGCCAGACTGGACCACATGACACTTCCAAACACAAGAACAGAGGCAGAGGGACGGCTCAGCAGGTGAGTGTGCTCGCTGTGCCGAGGTCATGGATTCCATCCCTAGAACCCACACACATGTGGAAAGAGAAAATCAATTCAAAAAAAAGCTGTCTTCTGCCTTGCACAAGCACACTACACACACTACACACACTACACACACACACACACACACACACACACACTTACATTAATAATAAGTAATTTTAAGCTAAACCAAAAAACCGAAAGTGCATGTGTGATATGCGACCAGGAGCGTATTATGCATGGGAGAAAAGACTGTGAAGTGGAGTGTAGGGGAGTCAAGAAAAAGTGATGGGGACAAAGTACTACACATGAGTGGGGTCCACGCTCTCTCGCTCACACACACACAGGTGCACGCGCGCGCACACAGCGGGGGAGGGAGTCCAGTGCAGGTGGGGAGGATGGACAGGGAGCACAGGGAGCCTGGGCACGAGTAGCCATGTTAAGTGCTCCTGTGTGAGACTGCCATCATGAAATATATTGTTTTTACACCTAACCAAAAAGTATGAAATGATTTATGCTAGGATGAGAAGACAGTCCCTGCTTCATCAGAAAACTCTGAAATGGAAACTAGTTGATGAGGAAAACATAACCCTGCCAAAAGAGGCAACAGGAAATCGGGAAACACACAGAACAGGAAGTCCAGTGGAAAGCGGGTCTAGCTGTTTCCACTACAGTCCTCAGAGGTGTGACAGAGGAGCCCAGGAGGAGGGGCTGAAAACCCCGGAGGGAGAAGCCTGTAACAGAAACATCGGCTCAAAAGCGACCTACCAGGGGCCACATCGGGTGTCCCCAAGGGCCACCATCCTGGGGAGCCTTTCGGATCAGTTTCTGGTCACCCCAGTTCCACAGCGTCCACACTCTCGAGCAGTGATGAGTGGAAACCACAAACCAGAAGTGAACCCAAAAGATAAAAAAAATCCACCCTCAGGGTAAAAACGGAGATATCAGAGCCACGGGTGAGGCCTGGAATCAAAACCAGCGCTTCTCTGCATGTGGCCTGTGGTTTTGAGTATGCACTTTTTACACATCAGATCCTGGGTTTCGGTCACATTTAAGCCAATGCCAGGTTCCTTTAACTGTCATGCCCAAAATTCCAAACCAGGGGAGGGCAGGAAGCACCTAACAACTCCAACTTTGCCACTTAAGTAAACAGTGGGGTTGTGGAGACTCCAGCTCCACATAAGAAGCAAGTTCCTTGATGCCTAAACGACCCTAAAATGACAAAAGTCGCATCACGAGAAGCAACACAGCAGCATTTACTTCCTGATGGAGACTGACCAGAGAATTTGACCCAACCAAAACAGATTTTTCTTTTTTCCTTTTTTCTCCCCCTCCTAGGAAGGACCCCACCCCCACCCCCACCCCCACAAGGACTCACCAGACTCAAGGACTCAAGCTGAGTAACAGCCCTTCACAACAAATGGCTTCACAAGCTGGGTCTTTCGCAAGTGACATTTGTCATCTGCTTTCACTCACGGCTCTGACAGCAGTGACACATTTTAAGAAAACACAAACCAAAACAGTGTGCACACGAACTACTGGTGGCTGGGCAGGCTCACCCTTAGCTTTGGGGCACTTTCCAACCTTCCTTTCATTTCTCTTTGGAGGAAAAATAAAAACCACGTCTCAATACATTAAGCGTGTGACTGTGGCTTACTGCTCTGTTTCCTTTTAGGGTTTTACCGCTCTCTGCCCCTCCAGGAATTATGAAGAAATAGACACTGCCTGGGTCCAGAATGAAAATGAAGCCATTAAAGACCAGGAGGAAGAACCAGGGGAGGTTTGTTTTTTTTTTTATTTTAAGGATAAATATCAAGTTCAGGACTTGGTGACTCCTAGAACAATCCTGAATTGAATCGCCTACATTCCATAAATCAATAAAGCCCTTATGTGGACATCTCCCTAACCATTTCACTCCTAGCTCTTTTTTTGTATATATATTTATTTATTTATTTATTTATATATTTCTTGGGAGCTAATCAAAAGGACAAAGGTTCCTCTCTGAATGTGGCCGCAAGATTTCAGCTTGGCTGTGACACCAGAAAGCAGGAAGTGGAGGTGGCGGGGGAGACACACTTCCCGACCCTAACCAGAGGTCTAACTCACTTCCCTACCCAACTCACATCTCTAGCCCACCTTGAAGAATCTAAATCTGCCAATCACTTTCAAAGCCAGAGTCCCCAACTCAGAGAGGGGGAAAAGCATGCCGTTGCTTCCAGGGCAGACAGGCATCTTCAAATCCGGGGTTCATCCAAGCACACTTCCTCTGCTCACCGAGTTATGCTCTTCCCAGTGCTGAGCTATCTGGAGGCCCGCCGTGGGACACAGCCAAGGCAGGGCTGCAGGAATATATCGGGGGCTTTCTGGAGGAGTGAGCAGTTTAAATTTCTCCAAGTATTCTACCATCTTCTGGTAACTAGGCTGGTATACTCACATTCTTGGAATTCAGTGTTAAGATGTTACTACAAGGTTTTAATTCTTCTGTTTTTAAACTGTTGCTAGCTCTTCAAATAAGTTGAAACATGGAGGAAGCTAGAAAGGAAGTCTCCAGCAGATACACCTCTGGACAAAAGATTTGTATGGAACAAGCCAAGTGCACATCATGCCCCATAAGCTAGACTGTCCCCAGTGACAGGGAAAGCCTCCTTTCATACCACTGGATTTCTGGGGAGACAGTCTCAGCTGAGCATTCCTCACCACCCTCTGCCCAAACACCTTAATCCTCCCTTCTCTGGCAGCCTGCAAGTCTAATCCAACCCAAAAGGAAAAAAGAAAACCCCCACACTAAAAGAAAAAGGAGAAGTAAGGGCCACTGATTAGAGGGGCTTCGTCTTTCATTCCCAAAATATAAGCAGGCTACAGGCTCCCAAGAACACCACTGGAAAGCCAGCACGGCAGACCGATAAAAAGCAAGAACCAGGGGGGATGTGCTCAGTGTACAGTATATGCTTATACAGTAACTGAGTAACTAGGCTGGTGAGATGACTGGGCGAGTACCGCTACCTGCCACCAAGACTACTTCAGTCCGAGCCTACAGCCCACATACAGGAAGGAGAGAACTGACTCCAACAAGCTGTCCTCTGACCCACATGTACGGGTGTGTCAGCACACAGGTGCATACACAAACACATAATCAGGAAAATGTTATTATAATTATTAAAAAGCTTTAAAATGAAATTTTAAGATAATACAAAGTAAATCAAATCCATCCATTGTTATACAATTAAACAAATGCCCAAGAATGAAGAATGAGAAGCCAGGGGTGGCCAGAGCACAAAATGGGCACAAAGGTCCTCCTCTCTTTTTCTTTTTCTCCCCCCCTCCACGCCCCCACCCAAGACAAGGTTTCTCTGTGTAACAGCCCTGGCTGTCCTGGAACTCACTTTGTAGACCAGGCTGGACTCAAACTCACAGAGATCTGCCTGCCTCTGCCTCCCGAGTGCTGGGATTAAAGGTGTGCGCCACCACTGTCCCACAAGGCCCTTATTTCTATGTCCTCATGAGGAGCTCAGGTGTCCAGCTGAGAAAGCACCTCCCTCAACTCAACACTTTCATTTACAGCATCAGTAAAGCACCTATCATGTATAACATTACCCAACAGCTGTTTTAATAGACTTCTTTAAACACCTTCAGATATGAATCACACGTGTATCTCAGAACACAACGCCCCTTTAACTTCCCAATAGAGAATTAAATACCCCAGGATATATATTTAATAAGCATGTGCCTTCCTGACATGACCTCTCTCCTCTCCTCTCCTCTCCTCTCCTGTCCTCTCCTCTTTTGCTTTCTAGAATGAACTTTCCTAGGTCCCGATCACAAGGCTCAGAAAAGCCCACAAGGGTGTCGGGCTGGAAATGCGTCAGAGCCCTCCAGTCCTTTCTGATTTTGACTGTCAGTGGTATTCAGGAAAGGCAGATCCCCTTTCTGCTTCGTGTATTTTCCTTATTGGTTCATTTACGCAGCACCGTCCCCTGCGGCACTGAGTACATCTTTTTGTCATTCTGTTTCTCCGCCATTAGTGCAGGCGGACACGCAGCTGCCTCACAAGAGTGGCCACAGCCCAGCACATCACTTTTCCCCCACGGTCACCCCTTTGATGAATGTTCACCAACACTCATATATCATCCCCAAATTGGTCCAAATGAATTAAACACAGCTCTGCTTAACATTACGAGATTTAAATGGATTTTCTCTCTACAGGTCTGCCCCATAATTGGGTTTATCCATCTTGTTGAAGTACAGTTTACACTCGCTAACATCACGCCAATTCAAGCTACATTTTCTGCTCCAGTGACAGGAGCGGAGCAGATTTGTCATTGGATCATAACAGGTAATTCAAACAACAATTAGTTTGATGACCGCCCGTATGTCAATGTCTGTCCCCACAGCCTGGCTTACACCCGATGCTCTCTGCTCCTCAAGATGAATTGTCCTGGCGATTCCTCAATTTCAATCATCAGCAATGCTTACTGGATCAACTGAGAAACTATTGACACAGGGCAGTCTCTGCCAAAGCCCCAGTGGGAAGAATCTCCCAGTCCCACTACAATGGACAAACACCACAGACATCCATTTTCAAGTCTTGGAAATTGTCCAGCTTTCAACCAGGGCCATTTATTCTGGGGCTTCATCTCAACCTCAAAAATTTAGGGAGACACCAGGCTGAGAGAGCAGCAAGGACTGGCTTTGTTTAAGTGGCTTAGGCACCCACATGGAGCAAAGCCCTCTTCCGAGGATGACAGGCAGCTGTCAAAGCTAAAGGTATGGCATGATCCCACAGACATCACTATCATCTGAAAAGAGATAACCACAAGGAAAAAGGCGAAGAGAGTTTCTAACAGCCAGCGAACCTCCACATTCTGAGAACCGGAAAGCAGTCAAAGAAATGCAAACCAGCTTAGACATGGCTACTCGCTAAAGCCATGGCACCCACAGCCATTAGGGCAGCACACATCAGCACTAATGACAGCTGACGTCACACTGAAAAACCCAGGAAAGAACATCAAGTTGACAGAGGGGTTGAACGCCCCGCTCAAATTATTCAGTAGATGATAAACAAATGATTATTGGCTTTCTATGTTATAAACGGGCTATTATTTAAAAATCTGGAAAAGCACTCCATTGCCATTTCCAATACACACTGACCTACCCCAATCTCACTCATATGTTATTTCCTTTCTGCTCAGCTGGATGTGGTTTGGTTCAATGGTTGATTAATTGGTTTGTTTGTCTGTCTGTGGCAGGATCTTATGTAGCTCATGTTGACCTTGAATTCACGTGGTAGCCGAGGATGACCTCCACCTCTGAGTGCTGGGACTACAGGCCATTTATACATGCAGTTTATACCGTGCTGGGATTGAACCCATGTTCATGCATGCTAGGCAAGCACTCAAGCTCTTGTCCTCTTACTACATGTCCAACTACTGGGACATGAATATGAGCAAAGCACGATCCCAGCCCTTAGGAAGAGCCTGCATGCTTACCGAATGCCACAGAGTCGAGGCCGAATCTTTAAGTGACATAAGACAAATGCAAACAGCAACTAACAGGAGTCATAAATCTACGTTACCCAGTAAAGATGGCCAAGGCTATCAAATTCATCATGTGTGAGGCTCTTGACAGCACATAAAAAGTATACACTACATGTCAGGATAAGCCATCACACCCCAGGCCTGCAAGCAAGTGCCTCGTAGGTGCCCGTGGCAAAGACAGCAGCTTGCATTCAGCAAGCACCCTCCTGTGCGCCACTGCAGCGCCCAGCCCATGCCAAACCCTGTCCCGTCCAGTCTCTCAACAGCCTTCGGGAAACCACCTCAGGTGCCACCATTTTCCCCACTTCACAAATCGGGAGTGGGAAGCTTGGCATGCCTGAGACTCAAGCCCAGGCTCTCTAGGACACCCCACCCTCACTGTCCCTGCTGATTCTTCTGTTTCCCTTAAAGTACGTGCAAAGGCACTGGGGTGGGAGGCTACCGCAGTATCAGTGGACAGACACACAACTTCAAACTCAAACACTAGGCCAGTGGTTCCCAGCCAGAGGTGACTTTGACCAGAGAGCACCGGATCATTCCTGGGAGTACTTTTAGTTACCATGTTTCTGTAGAGAGCTCTGTTGAGGCCAGAAGTAGCAACATGGGATGGACAGTTCCCTGCACCAAAGAACTAGCTGGGTCAAAATATCATCCGTCCTACCTAAGGCTGAGAGACACTGAGCTATGCTGCCCCATCCCATCTGTCACTCACCCCATCCCTAACCTCCAATAGCAAATAACGAATGCAAAGAACGGACAGTTTGCAGCCCAGCCCTCAGCCTGCATGGAAACTGGTATAAGCAATGCTTTTCTAAACACATGCCTCAAAACTAAGGCTTTATGAGGATGATTGAAAGAGCCCACACACCTTTGATTCTGATGTTTCTTTCTATAATAAGAGACACAGTACATGTAGCTACTTTGAAACTTTCTTTTCCAATATGATTAAGCACTAAATTCACTGCGAGCAGTGGTCAGGGTGGGACCCTCCAGAATAAGACTTCTGCCAGCAACGGTAAGCCAGCAAAAAGAGAAAAAAAGAAACAGCAGCCATTGATCTGCTTGATTAGGACTTGATACCAGCTGTCCCAACCAAACTCTAGAAACAAATGAAGTGTCGGGCCTGATAAGGCTCTAACCCATTTAGAAAGTTTGGTGCTTGGCTAAACAGCTCCCATAATTGTCAAGGACTTTATAAAAAGCAGAAATACCAGAAAGCAAAACGTATAAACTCTCTCTTCTACTGAGCAAACGTAGCCAGCTGACTGCCACAGTCCAGGCCTCCATATACACTCGCTGTGGCCCACATGGGGACACTGGACAGCTGGCAGGACCCTTGTTTTCACTTTCTGGTCAAAGACTAGAGCTGTGCCTGCACCCTAGGCCATCCTCTCAATAAGCTTGCACTCTGGTCTCTGGGTGAACAACGCCAACAGGTGCGAAGGCCACGCCACAAACAGAGCGAGCAGAAGTTGAAAGCCACAGGGAACAGAGCGCAGTGAGTCTGGGTTAGTCCGATGATTGCTCTTGGAGAGGACCCCAGTTCAGTTCCCAGCTCCCACAGTGTGGCTCACAGCCATCCATACTCCAATTGCAGGGGATCCAATGCCCTCTCTGAGCTCCATGGGCACCAGGCACACACATAGTGCATGTAATACAACATTCAAGCAAGATACTCATAAAAATAAAGCTGAACTAGGCCCCTCGATTCTTGTCTTGCCCCCTTCCCGCTAAGCTGGAGGACCCTGGGCAAAGGGAAGCCTGTTTGCTTCTCTGCATCACTCACTTTCCTGACCTATCCAAACGACTCTTCTTGTCTACTGTCCAGAAGACAACATCAGCTTCGGCTAGTCTGATATGCACATGCCCAAGCCCAGCTTCAGACCAACACAGTCCAAACCTGTGTTTCAGCATGACCTGCCAGTGTGGAAACAGGAGGCTGCCACGTGCCTCTGCTTCAGGTCTCCACTTTTCTGCCCACGATACCACCTCTTCCCACAGGTTCTAACCTAGGAGACAGTGGTCACCACAGGTTCCCTGTTCACAGAGCCTTCTGAAACAGAGTCCTACCATTCCATAGACCCCAACATCTGTAGAACCCTGAATGCAGACACCTCTTTTTTCTATGCAGGAAGAGTCAAGTTCAAAGAAACAAGCCAGCCTTCCCACTGGCCCTGACCCCCTCCCCCCAAAAAAGGCCTTGGTACAACTCTCCTCCACCACAAAGACTATAGGTGCACAGCTGTCCTGGGAAACTACATGTGCACAGCTGCTGTAGACTCCAGGATACTAAGGCCAGAGTGCCTCAATTATGCTTCACTGAAGTCACTTGGAAAGCTTTTACCAAACAGAGATGCTAGACCGGAGGGACACCCAGAGGACGCTAATCGAGGTATCTAGGTCAGGTGTCTGAGCCCTGTTCTCAACACTTCCCAGGCACCTGTGATGTGCAGCCAGAGTTGGGAACCACTGCTTTGGACTCACGGTGCTCCATCGACCCTGAGAAGGGCCCTAGCTTTACTCAAAAACACAGTAAAACTATCAACACAGGCGCCCATACCAGACCTACAGAACATGAGCCTGGGACGGGATCCCCGTCTTCTTAAGCTCTCCAAGATGTTCCCAGGAGATCTGAGTGGCTCAAGTTCAGGACACACTAACCTAGTCCTACAGAACAGGAACCCCCAATGATGAGCATCCAGGACGTGCTTGCAACACAGGTCCATGGGCCATCTGTATAGTCTAGGAAGCTGGATGGTAGCCACGGCTCAAAAACAGGTAGGTCCTCTGTTTAGTCTTTTCAGTGCTGGGAACCCAACCCAAGGCACGCACTCCACCTCTGGGCCACGTCCTTAGCCTTGAGCATGGTTATACGCAGACAGCTTAGCATGAAGCTGTGCCAGCAGCCTCCCTCCAATCACACTGACCTGGGCTAGAATCCTAATTGGCCACGGGAAAAATAACATGTCAGGTGTCTACTTCCTCATTTGCAAAGTGGGCATAATGACAATAGTGACAGTACTCCACTGCTCGGGACCCCTCTGTGCACTGATGAGAAACCAATGAATAACCCACAGAAAGCACTTAACACTTGGCCCAGTGCACCAGAACTCAATAAACAAGCTATTATTATTAACTGTTGTTGTTGTTGTCTCTGACTCGCACACCAAGCACTTCATTGTCCCAGCTACTCTTTCAGAACCAAATGCCCTCTTCACAGAAGCCTAGGAGGCAAAGGCCCTGGCCAAGCTCATTGAAATAGAAGGGCAGTCTACTCTCACTCATCGGAGACAACACTATCATGTGGGAACATCTGCAGCCCTCAGTTTCGATTGGGCACCAGAAAAAGGTCATAGCTTCCAATAAATAATCAATGGATTGATTTCAGAAGACTCTAGGGCTGCCCTTCCCAACCTTTAGTAGTTGAAAAATCTCGGTTCTGATTAGAGATGGAACTCGTGGCGCAGGCAAGGCCCTGGGTTCAGTCCCCTAAAACACAAGTGATAATGGCCATGACGAGGTCAGCTCTAGGACAAATCTTGGACTGAGCAGGTAGTCTATCAGAGCAGTAGTTCTCAACCTGTGGGTTGCGACCCGACGACCCTTTCTCGGGGTCGCCTAAGGCCATTGGAAAACACAGATGTTTACATTACAATTCATAACAGTAACAAAATTACAGTTATGAAGTAGCAACAAAAATAATTTTATGGTTGGGGGTCACCACAACATGAGGAACTGTATTAAAGAGCCGCAGTGTTAAGAAGGTTGAGAACCACCGGTCTAAAGTAAGGTATGGTGCTTAGATCAGTATCTGGGTCTGGAAAAACGGCTTAGCATGTAAAGGTAGTTGTCACTAGCAAACCAAGGTCCATCCCCAAAGCTACACACACACCAAAACACACACTGAATCAACGTAAAAAACAGAAAACTGTAACAGTATCTGAAACAGCATAGGCGGTGGCTATGAATGAGGCTCCTAAATGAGAGAGCTAGCACCCACTGGCTTCAGGAAACCTCTCAAGTGAGTGACACCTCTCCAGCTCTCTTCTGCACAAGCACACGGGCTCCTCCTCCATTCTTGGTGGAAAGTGGATGTGCACTCTCACATCTAAAGCAAGTGCTTATACCAAGCTCTGAGCCTGGAGGCCAGGCCTGGTGTGCATGCCCTCAGGAAGTCAGGAGCTCAAGGGCAGCCTTGATTAGTAGTGAACTCTAGGCCAGCCTGAGCTACATGAAACAGTCTTAAAATTAAAAAAATAATAATAATAGGGTTTTTTTTTTTCTTAGCTTAAACAGACTGATTTGGGGGAAATCTTTCCACTTAGCCCCACTCTGCACATCCATGTGAAATGAAGGCCAGGAAATAGAGCAGGTAAGAGAACAGATTAAGAATACAATAGAGGCCAGGCGCAGTGGCACACGCCTTTAATCCCAGCACTTGGGAAGCAGAGGCAGGCACCAGCTTGGTCTATCTACAAAGTGAGTTCCAGAACAAGGGCTACATAGAGAAACATTGTCTCAAAAAAAAAAAAAAAAGAGACCAACATCCGAACCCCAAATTAGGGGAAAACCAGGAACCCTCACACACATTGCCGCCACCTCATTCTTAAACCCTGAACAAATCTTCTAAAACTAATCTCTAGCCATCTCCACCATGTGGGCAGAATGAGGAGCTCCAGCCACAGCACCTCACATGTCTATGGGACCAGACACCCTTTCACATCCGGGTAGGTAAGCTTTCCATCCTTGCTGTGACTCCAGACAGCACCCAAGCTCTGGAAGGGTCCTGGGGGCCCCAGGGAAGCCCTTTTGAGGAGGGGTTGGACCAAGTGCTTTGGAAAGCTCACACAAGATTTTGCAAGCTTAACAAGAGGGAAAGCAAACCTCACTGCGAAGTCTCCCCAGCTCAGCTGTGCAAACAAATAAAAAGGTCCATTTCTTCTGGATCCTCTCCGAGCTGTCTCTGACCACAGGCACAAGCATGCACATGTATGCGAGTGCGCATGCACACACAGAAACCACTTCACATCTCCAAAGGCAAACAACCACGAAAGGTCTACACAGTTTGTTTTTGTTGGGTGTAGTGCTTTTTCCCCTAAATCACATCTGACTTCGTGTTAAAACATCATCCTTTGGCCAAAATACTCTTAAAACAAAGCTTAATTGGTTTTCAAGTAGCCCTTCAGAGAACCCAGGGAAAGGTCTTAGGTGGGTTGGGTCTCCCTCTGCCCTGATTACAGAACTTCTCTTGGAGGCGGCAATAATGACCCAAGCAGGAATGTTGGAAGAGGTCCCTCCAGGGAAGCCACAGAGCTGCCTAGCTGTGTGCACAGCCACCTGCAGGCCATCCCAGGAGGTGGCTCTGGTTTTGCACATCTGCAATTAGGGCTCAATCTCCTGAGTCAGCATGAGTGCTCATCACCATTTCACAGAGATGGTGGAGGAATTTAGTCCTAAGAGCTAGGACCAGAGGCCAAACTCCTGCATGAGGGGCAACCCGGGAGAGCATCTACAAGTAGCCTCCAGTTTTACCACTACCCCTTCCTCAAATATACCACTTACTCTCCTCACAACTAATTACCATACATTTCAAAGATGACACTCAACATTCCCTGGGCAGGCTTCTACCTATAAAAGATTAATGCAAAGCTACATATACACCCCTCAACACCACCCCTAGACACATTTGCTAGTGTAGGACAATATGCTCAGACACTAACATTCCTTCCAAAAATGTCCAAAACTACTAGTCCTGTATTTGGGATAGGGTAAACCTGAAAGCAACCGAGTCTCCAACGACAGAACCATATATATACTGGATGATCTATTTACATTCTATTCCACAGGTTGGGGAGAGAGGAAGCCACAACACTAGGAAGAGGGAGGAACAAGGGAGACTTAAGAGTATTTTATCAGAGCGCAGTAAACTTCAGCCCTGGGTCCAAATCCAGCCAGTGTTTGTATTTATAAATAAAGCTTTATTGGAACACAGCCATGCTTTTCCCTTCATGCATATCTCAAGATGCTTTCAAACCAAAGTAACATCAAGTTAACCAGACTGACTATATATCCTCAAATTTGAAAATACACACAAGCCCCTATCTGCACACTGACTTGGGTGAGGCCTCTTGGATGTTCTCACATTTGTAAGTCCATCCTCTTCCTTACTAAACACTTGCGGACTGTGCTATGTCTCAGTGACACTTCTAACAGGCCAATGGTCTGCATGGGGATGGTGCTCAGGGAACAAGCTCACACTTAGCATCCAGGAGTCCCTGTGTTCCATCACCAGCGCACACGCACACGCACGCGCGCGCGCGCGCGCACACACACACACACACAGAGCACAACAGAATTAAATAACAATTTATTATCATTGCTAATAATAACCGTACAGTACATATTATTACGCCTGTTTAACTTTCGGTCCAGTTGCACTGTGTTCTCAGCTATTCTTGCTGCCCTTGTCTTTTCAGAACCAAGGAGGGCTGGACGGAATCAAAAGTGGGGAAGGTCCCAGCACAGCACCTCATACCAGGGACAAAGCCATGTGTCCATAGACCCAGTCAGAGGCCATTCACACCCACGGTGAGCCTGGCTGAGTGCTGAGATGACAGAAGGGGAGGGAGGGAGGGAGGGCAAGAGGAATGAACCTCATGTGACGCCCGGTGTCATAGTACCAGGTTATTTTAGGATGGAGCTTAGGGAAGAGCAGCAAGCTCAGCTCCTCCTGAAATACAGCATTTGTTAAGGTTCAGCCAGTTTTAAGTTTCCAGGGAAGAAACGGCTGCCCCAACATCACGTTGGATTTAAGCTTGGGATGAGAGAAAAGGCCAGATCTGTTTTTCTGTGCTCCAGGAGAGGCCACCCCACCCCCACCCCAAGGCTGCTTTCTCTCCCCCCCTCCCCACACCCCCCACCCCCCCCCCCCCCCCGCTGCTGCTGAAATGCCCCCAGAATTCAAAAGAACAACTTTTTTCTTCTGAGCTTTGCCTTTTTTCCCTCTGCTTCTTTTGTTTTGTTTTTGGCCATTTATCCTTTGATGATCACGCTAAAACTACAGCTAGCTGCCATTTGGCTCGGCCTTGTGCTGGTCGAGCAGACACTGAGGGAGAATGGACACTTTTGAAAGCATGCTGCTAGGACTCCAATAAAATGTCCCTCTGTTTGCCCACATGGGCATCAGGCCTTAGCAAATAGAAGCAGGGGAGAACAATACTACCTGTTCATGGAGGAATAGGGATGGTTTCAGTCCTCCAAACAATAAGCTCTGTAATTTACTCCATCTTCCTCCTGAGAAAGGGCTTCACATGGCCCGCACTGTGCCAGGTGGTTTGGAGAAAGACGAACTGCGTCTTCAAACAAGGGGCACTTCAGCACCGGGTGTAAAGAGCCAACAGCTGGGCTGGTCTCGGGCTGGTCTCCCAGTGACATGGCCCCAGCCAGCCTTTCCACACCAAGATAAGGATCACTGTCCTATTCAGCCTCAACAATTCCCACACCCCAGGCAACAAGATTCCAGCCCTCCTGTGCTGGAGTAGGCCTCCCTAGGCCTGGGGACACTGTGTTTATCCACCCATTCACCCAGAGCCGGGGTTTAGACTTGCTCTCTAACCAAGCCCTGAGTCCAAACTGTTTTGCAAAAGCAAGACTTACTGGGCCTTAAAAGGAAGCAACTTCCAACAGGAAGTGTGCCAGGAAGAACTGGAGCTTCATGCTCACCACACACACCAGTTGTGAAAATATCTAGGTGTGGAAGAGTGAAAGTCAACAGGTATGCTTTTCCCCTGAAGCACACATGGAAAATCAGTACCTTACCCAAGCACAGAGGTAACATAAATATTTTTAAGCCCAGCTACTATAGCCTTGAAATAAATACAAAAAGACTAGGAACCAACCACATTTTTCAAAGACCTGCTGACTCATGTCTCTCACTGGAGGGATAATTCCATTCACCTGGGGCAAACAGCTATTTCAAAGTAATAAGGAGGCTGAAACAGGTTTGAAATGGCAAAGCTAAGAAGATGCAATATGGTGGATGGGAAGTAGGGGTTCCAACAGGCCACACACACCCATGTACATACATGTATTTATGTGTACATACATGGTGCACTCAAACATGTATACTTGCACACATGTGCATCTGCACACATGTCCACACACACCCGTATATAGGCACTCATGTCCACAAGCACAAACACACTCACACAACAACCTGCAAAGGCTTCCTACCAAAGAGCCAGCAAGAAAGTGGCATTCACCAAGCCAACAGCAACTTCGGAGGCCCTAAGCCAGACTTCCACATTACAGCCAAACAAAGCTCTCAAGAGCCTCCTTGCCAAGGGTTAGCAGAGAACACTCAGGATGTGGGTGTACAGTGAGGGACACCATGAGACGTCCCTCATAGCAAGGCCAGGCCGCCAGACAAAGCGCATTAGTCTGCCCGACCCCACTGCCGCTTTCGGCTGGCTTCTGCTCAGCCCCACGTCTACATTAGTCTGTGGTTTGTTTAGCCTTTGGATTTAAAAGAATGGAAGCACTAGTGAGCGGGAAACAGGACACTCATCAGAAGCCAGTGTCTGCCACCTTTCCTTTCAACACAAGGGGCCCAAGAGAAATCAACATTTCAGGATGGGCAGGTCAAAAGTGCTACTCTTAGCACTATTGGCCGTGATTTTGAGCCACAGGAAACAAGTCTCCGAACTGTCACATGGCCTCCTCACCAGCTCCATCTCTCAATTCTTCCTGTTCACAATTGGCCAACCTGTTTTCCTCCCAACTCAAGGTCCTTCCTTCAGTAAAAGGCAGTAACCATACCCAGCATGGGTTCTGAGCCCCCACGATGCCTGATCAAGACAATCTTAAACAACACAGACTGATCTTTCTTTTCATATCTTTAAATCATTTTAGCAACATTTCTTCTGCTCTTCACTTCCCACCTCCCTCAATGATTCAAACCACCACCACCACCACCATCATCTCATCATCATGACATCACCATCATCATTATCACCATCATCATGACCATCCTCATCATCATCATCCCCATCATCACCACCATCATCATTATCTGGGTGAGGGAGGCAGAGAATAAAAAGACACAAGAGACCTACACATTGGTAATTCAAGCTTCAGAATCTCTTGCGCCTCCTACCTGAATTGCAATCTGGTGTTCAATCGTTTTGTACGCAGAGTAATGAGTGCTGCCGGATTGAAAATGGAGCTGTAGGAAGAAACCAAATCAAAGCGTTCTGCTCATGTCACAAACTACAAGAAAACATCTTAAGCAGTTCATGAATAGCAGACAAACCTCCCTAGACTGAACTGCCGCCCTGGCATTCAGTCAAGACCTGTGGACTTTCATTATTACGGATAAGATGATCACACTAATCTGAATCGTTGCTTTTGTTTTTAGTTTTTGGGTTTTGGGTTTTTTTTTTAAAGCACCCATTCAATAATCAAAAAAGGGGAGGAGGAGGGGCGGGACTGAGAATCGGTGACGCGGACAGCAGAGACTGAAGCCCATAAAGACACAAAGGAAGCCAGTGGGTGCTGAGCAGAAGGCTGAAGAAAACTTAACAGGGTGCTGCAAAAGTCAACAGAGTCTGCGACACACAGGCAAGAGTGAAGACAGAGAGAGCTGTAAGAAGCCACGAGCCTGCAAGTACAAGCCCCACCCCCTGTATCTCTAACAACTGAACCCTGGCTCGCAGACACAATCTATTTCTGGGAAACCAAATGTCTCTCTGGAGTTCAGGGGCCACCCAGCAGCACCTTATACATTCTTTGGCCATGACTAAGCCTTTGGAGCCTAAGACATCTCTACAACCTGCACTCTGGTAATCTACGCTGCCCCCAATGAGAGCCAAGCACTGCCCAGGAGCCCCAGGTCGGTGAAGGATCAACTCTCAATGAATCTCTGCCTTACTCCTAGGACCACAGTTCTCAACCCAGCCTCTCCCTCTGCATCCATACGCATCCCCCATTGTCAAGTGAATTCCCTACAAAAGCACCAAATGATACAAGTTAACCTTGGGATGCTACCCAAAGGGTAAAACAAGCACCATGGGTTGAGGCATTTTATAAATAACCCAATAATCACAGAGAGGGTCTCAACAATTATCTGAAATGCATTACTATACTCAAACAGATGAGGAAGCATCAGATGGCCTACCCCCCCCTCCTGCAGCAGGCAAGTCAGGGTACCTCCTCCAAATACTTGGCTCAACACCTACATTATCATCTTTATCCTCACAAACTGTAACCATGACTGCTTCAGAACTAAGTTACCAGAACCCTTTATGTTCCAAGTACCATTGGGGCTGTAGCGGATTTTTAAACTCAGTTAATTTGTTATCTTGTTCCCTGGAAAGAGTCATTCAATAGGGTCTGTTTGCTCTTTTAAAAAGGAAAAAGACTCCCATAAATTCTGAACTAAAATGTAACAACACTGTAATAATGCAGTCTAAACCCACATTACTCAAAATGTAAGATAATAAGTACCCATTTTTAGTATACAATGGACTTGAAGAGGATCTCAACAGCCCGCCCCCCCCCCAAAAAAAACCCTAAGAAAACATGTTAATCAAATTAAAAGAAGACAAGCTAAAGTTGGGGAAAAAATAAAAATAATCTCTATGCGTGCCAAAGCTGAGCAATAAACCACTCCCCTCATACAAGTGAATATGGACAAAGTAAAGTAAGTCTCCATGCGCACAGCCCCCACACATTCAAGGGGCCCATCAAAGTGATTGGCTGAAAAAGAAAGGTGCATCTGAACCCTTTGTCCCCCAACTACCCACCCCAGCCAGTGGAGCTGGGATTTCACTCATTACTGTGACAATTTTCCATCATGTTAAAACAACTTTTGTGTGGGGGACAGGTCTCTTTGCGAGTTTGGAATTCCTGGCGAGAGAACAACTCTTCTCTGAGAGGAGGTCCTCTCTCCTCCGCAGAGCAGGCAACTGTAACAACTTGGTCCTTCCTTTCAAGGGTTTTATTCTCCTCTTTTCCAATTGCCCAATTCAGAGCTTAATGGAAACTTGTCCAAGCTTCTGTTCCCACAAGCCCTGCGGAGCCCCAGGCAATCTGTACTCAGGGTAACCACAGGAATCTTACATTGTCAATTAAAATTGAATGGACACCTGATAACTTCGGATATGCCCTGGAAAATAATTTCATGTAGTCATCGTCTTATGAATAAATTAATGAAACTGTGACTACGCCAAATGCAATTTTCACTTGTCCAGTTCCATTCTTAATCCTTGCATTCACCACCTCCCCATAAAGCACCAATGAGCCTGAGTGAACGTGGCAATTAAAATAGTGAAAATATACACACACACATATACGGAAGTTTCTAAAGACTCTGGCAGAGAAACCTGCATCAAGAATCAAGTCAATTTACCTCCAGGTAAGCATGCCTGCACAGGATGCACATGTGGGCATACATTCACCCTCACACAGTTTTAACACCTCCAAACAATGTAACTTCCTTAGGGTAAGCAGACACCCTCTTACCCGCTCAGTCCCAGCCAGTGCAAAAGACTCCCTCAGAATCTAAGTAAGATTTCTCCCAACCACCAACCACGGTGTTCTAGAGAATTCAGAGCCTAGGCTACCTCCAGCCAGCGACAGCAAAGAATACCAAATGTTCTTATTCTCCCTGGGGTTTGAACCCTCTCTTTTCCCAAAAATGCTTTTTTGAAACACAGGCTTTAACAGCTTTTTTGCCTTCCCTATAAAACATGAAGAGGCCTTGTTTGTTTACAGCCCAGCTTCTTAAAGAGAAAATACAGATGCTCCGTAAGAACTTGGCATTCCAAACTGAACTGGTCTCTTGCCTGCCTTCCTCTGCCTCCCTCCCCCCACCCCCCACCGTAAGGAAGGAGAAAACAAAACACGCTTAGGCCTCTGTGTTTTGAAAGGGTACATGAAGACAGAGGTCCAGGGCAAGAGGACTTATGCCTTATCTGAGATTAAAAAGCAGGTGCCACATGTTAACACACTCTGCACAGGTGACCTGGAAAGCTCCAAGTCACTTCCTCATCCCATCCTGCGGCTTCCCTATGTAGGTGTGTCCTGTGCCTAGGATAAGTGCCTCTCCCCTTGGACAGTCCAGGGAGCCAGCAGACTCCAGCGTCCTTGGTTCATTTCTTCCCTCCTAGGAAGCCCCACAAAAATGACACCTTCCCTTCCTAGGTCACAGCCGTCAAACACCCCTCCCTATAGAGCACCCAAGCGACCAGGCCCCGCTTGTCCAGAAGAGTCAGGAAGAGTTGGCAGTTTTAAGCAGATGCTTGCAACACTGCAACTAACTGCTCCCTTATTACCCTATCTTGATTCCTCTGGCTTTATTTCTAATCATTACCACTGACTCTAAATTCGATGCTACAGATACTGAAGATGAGAGATACCCAGGGATAGAAGAGGAACCAGCCTTTGTCAACCACAGGAATCTCATGCTCCAAGCCACAAACAAAACAGCAGTCTTCAATGGGGAGAAGAGTAAATATTACACCAGTTCACGTCACTTAAGGGATGAGGTAGGGCATGGACTTACTTTTCAGTTTTATGAATCACCTAGCTTTCTCATATCTGTGTGCACTCATACATACACACACAAACATCAGATCAATTTCTTAAGCAGGTTGGGTTTGTGGGGGGGTGGTCTTGATCCGTTTTCCTTTTCCCTTCTTCTCACTTGAACTCTAATGTCCACATCACCAGCTTTAAAGACAAAATGTTTTCTAGTAGTTTATCTGAGACCTTGTCTTAGGTCCTCATCCTTTCGGGGATACTGAGGCAGCAAAAAAAAAAAAGATAATTTATGTGCCCCACAAACACAGCCCACCCCATCCCAACCCCTGTCCCATGTGGATGGCCTTTTTCATTCAATGGGAAATCGACTCTTGCCCAGGACCTGGGATGACTACTACCTATGCTGATGCTGCCTGCTCAGAAAGTGCCAGCTAAGCCTCAAGATCCAGGAGGAGGTCCAAGGGGATGCCTAGAAGATTCTTGGGTTTATAATCCCTGCAAAGATCCAGACAGAGAATCTTTGCAACATCCTAAACCACTGTCTAACAAAGACATTGCCTCCTCACTTCCTGATATTCTACCCCAGGAAAACACACGCCACAGAACGCGTGCCCTCAGACCCTAGAACAAGCTCTCTCTCGCTGTCTCATCGGTCCATCATATGTCTATTTACCCTCATTAATTTCTTTCTCTTCCTCCCCCTCCCCCTCCCCCTCCCCTTTTCCTCAACCTGAAACCCTGAGCTATGAGTCAGACCTGGATCATTAACTTTTACAGCTTCCATACACGTCCACCTACTCACATTTGGGGAAAGAAGTATTGACTTGCAACATTGCCTGAGACCAAAATCCTCTAAAAGGAAGAAAGGGGGAGGGGGAGGGAGAATGGCTTCAAGAAAGTTTTCTCTGCATCTCTACCGGGGGATGCTCCCTTCATTGTTTTCCTGCTTGAGCTACAATCCCCGGCACAGACAGGCTGGGGCTGAGCTTGGTGCTGCTGATAGCTCTAGGCTTTTCTGGGCTGGCTTTTGAGGAGAGACTAGTTGGTGTTCTTTAAACATCAAAACATAATTAAAGTTCTTCATCTGGGAGTGAAGCTACAGCACATTTCTAGCACACAGGGGCACGTGGGCTGAAGTGCTGAGGCATGTTCTTAACGCAGCAGTTTTCATTAACACTTGCTACAGAACACCCTCAGAACGATGCGCCGTCGTTACTCCGCTTAGCAGTCCCAGAGTTAGAACTCATAACGAATTAATTTGCATTAATGTGGATCTCATGTGTCCTTCCATGGGTACGCCATTGCGATTCCCTGGCTCAATAAAACTGACAGGGCAATAACACAGTGCCTCTTATTTCACTTTCTAAAACAAACAAACCCACCCAAAGACCCACACGGATCCTCTCAAATTTTTTCAAGCATTTTTACTAATATATTTAGTACATCATAATTGGCCCAGCACGGGGGAATCTAGTTATCTTCTCAGTAAATATTTATAGCATCACTCTTTCCCATTCATTGTGCATTTTCTTAGAGGATCTCACTGTAGCCCCACATCTGCAATTCATTGACTTTACAATTTACCACATGTTGGGATGGGAGAGGTCTTAGCTCCATTTGAATCACTACACAAATATGCAAGTGATTTATCGGTTTTAAACTGGAGACTGCAAGAGAGGGACTCCGCTTTCCTGAGTATTACTTCTTCTGGCAGACCATGAACAATTACAGTTCGTACTAATTAAGCTCTGTAAATGTGCTGGGCCCTGCTAATGCCTACCAGGCCTCACATTTATTTTCATGATGCCAAACTTTGGCAGGCCATTGTTAACTCCTTCAGAGCTGATATTACCACTAGCTACGTCTTCCCACTGCAGACTGAACTATCTAAGACCACTTCATGACAAAAGAAAAAAGAAAAGAAAGAAAAGAATATATAACGGACTGAATTACCCACACAAAATCAGATGTGCCTAAGGAAGAAAAGCCTATCCTGGGAAAAGCGGAAAAACACCATGCCTGATAACCCCTTCAAAGATCCCACAGCCCAGTCTTTGTAATGAGCTGTTAAGGGATTCACATATCCCTAAGGGCTAGTAAGTTTCTGCATTCCATTGATTAGAAAATGAAACCTTTCAGCCTGGGTCTTTAAGTTTGAGTTGGATTGGAGGGAAAGTATTTGCCTAGAAATGCTAGAGTCATCCACTAGCCTTGTTGTATCATTCAGCGGTCCCCACACTTGCTACACACACACACACACACACACACACACAAACACACACACACACACACACAGCAGCAGCAGCAGCAGCAGCAGCAGCAGCAGCAGCAGCAGCAGCACTATGTGGTCCACTTTGCCAAATGTTCACCAAAACAATTCACTCTTTAAAACTAAGTTAAAACCTCTCTCACAGCTGGGTCTGGACCTCAGATAATTCTCCAGCCAGACTCTCCACCTCCAGATGTTCGGGGGTAACTGATAGGAAACATATTGGTTGCCCGATAGAACACTATGGGTAAAGACAGGGTGGCAGTCAGTCTCTCACTCCAGAGCAAAGCCACATAGTTTT
>CABHPH010099523.1:23048-34825 GCA_902168325.1 Peromyscus nudipes | reverse complement strand
GAAAGAAAGAAAGAAAGAAAGAAAGAAAGAAAGAAAGAAAGAAAGAAGAAAGAAAGCATAGCCACAAATTCTGGCTAAAAGCTTAAATCCAGCCACGTTTTCCCGTTTGAGTCGAGTCAAGCCTGGGCTCCGGCTTCCTTAAGCCCCGACCACGTGTGTTGGCTTTACAGGCAGGGGTCCTGTTTGGCAGGGCAGGCCTGAGTTGTTTGTAGCACCGGCTTTAAGCGAGTAGCAACAGCTGCGTGTAACCGCTTGGAGCTACGGTCAGTCCGGCCTGAGACCAAGCTGACCTGGGCACGAGCTAGGGAGTCGGGCAGCCCAGGCAGGAAACCGGACCTGCTGCCAAGCCAAGCCAAGTGGTTTTTAATGGATTGTTGTCACGTTGGGCGCCAAATGTAGATGTAACTAACTGTCTTATCAAATAAGAAACACAGAACCAATGCAAAGAAGAAAGCCAAGAGGTCAGAGCTAAGAGCAAAAACCTTACCCTTCCTCCTGCGGTGGTCCTACCTCTCCGAAGGAGAGCTACTTCCTGTGTTAAAGTCTTTATATAGACTTTCTGTTCTGCCTTCTCATTGGTTGTAAACCCAACCACATGACCGCCTCGTCACTGCCTGTCTGTACGGACCTCCAGGTCTTCTATGGTTGGTATTGAGATTAAAGGCATGAGTATCCAATGCTGGCTGTATCCCTGAACACACAGAGACTTTCCTAACTCTGCCTACCAAGTGCTGGGATTACAAGTGTACGCCACCAACACCCTGCTTTCCTATGGCTTGCTAATAACTCTGACCCCCCAGGCAAATAACATTTTAGTAGAAATAAAATATCACCATAGTCAAGATTCTATTTATTTCCATGCTTATCCTTGATTTCTGGAAATCCTTCCTCAAATCACCCTAAATCCAAACTCTCCATTTTGTTATTAATAATGTTCAAGATTTCTACAGTGAAAAATAAGTCTTCAAATAGCAATCTCTGAAGTCTCCAGAAGGAAGATGGAGTGCCACAACAACCACTCTACTTGATCCAGAAAGATGCCACTGTACCTAAGAACATCACTTAGTGATCAGCTTTGGACTGAAAACTCTTCAGGACAGTTCTAAGATGAGATGGTCTATCATACAACACTTCTAGCCAGAATCTCAGACAATCTTATCTGTTACTCTGAGAATGGCTGCAGACTCTGTGGTTAGCCTGATTGAGACCTAACTATCTCAGCTTTTTTTACAAGACCCCATAGAGTTACTGTACCCCTCTAAAGAGCAGGAAACAATTCTAAGAAAACAACAACCCTCTCCCAAATGTTTCATTTTTTCTCAGCATTATGGATGGATGGTTATTGGATATGGGTTGGAACAATAAAATTTAGACTCAGTATTCTCCTTTAGAGAAGAAAAAGGGGAATGGATAGGTATAGTATATTAAGGTAGATTATTGTATCTACTAACTAGTAAACTGTTTTAGCAAAGTATCAGCCTTGGATAATTTTTACTGATACACATTCTTGTATACTTGATATAAATGTAAACTATTCTTATATTTCTGTTTAAGATAATTTGTATATTTATATAAATACAAAACTTTATTTGTTGTATTGTACATATATTTCTATTCCTGTTTGAAATATTTTATATATTGATACATATTGAGGACATTGTTGTCATATTGCACTATTGAGAGCCGCTGGTTGCAAAAATCCATGAAAGTATAGAGCAGTGACAACTAGTGTTCAGAAGGTCAACCTATCAGAACTAAGGGTTCTCTTAGAGGAAACCATTATGCAAGGTGTTATAGAATTACTGCCTTTTGAACCAATTGGCTGTCTCTTGTTGTAAACTTCTTGTGCAATAACAGCTATAATTCTCCCGATTTACTGTGCATTTCCATGTTACATGTACATATAATCTACGGTTGCATCTGAATCTTGGGCACAATTTTCCCTATACATTTGGTAACTGGATAACTGTCACCAGCTGTGTTTATTTTTCATTAACATGTATCAGGCCAGGACCATTCTCCAGACAAAAGTATTTCAGCAAAGATACCTTTTTCCAAGGACAAAACTGCACATAGATAAATATCAGTTCATCTCACCCATAGATAAAGAAAAGAACCAATAACGATTAATTCAACTCACCCCGGGTTATTTACACAAGACCCTAACTTAAGAGATTTACTCCTCAAATTCCTGAGATGATGTTTTAGCAATTTGCTAGTTACTGAGTTAAGGCAGTTACTTCTCACTGACCAAAGGAGATTGCCCACAAGGCCAGGCAGGTAATAGGTACCAAGCTTCTTTCTTGTGCAAATTGTTTTAATTCCTCCTCAGCCAGGTGCTATTCCTAGATTTTCTCCTCAGCAATTACTCTGAGCAAAAGTGCTTTTACTAACCAAATGCTACATGCGCTGACATAGGTTGCTTAGCCACCTAGCATAGGTCCCCCTCCCTATCAGAAAGCAAACCGGGACAAGCGGGGGCAGGGGGGGCAGTGGTGTCAAAGACAGTTTACTTTCTTGTAACTTATTGACCCCTAACATTCTACCTAGCCATTTCTAGATTATAGTTTGAGCACATAAATTCCCTAATTGATCTTAGCCTTTAGTTGACATTATCAGAGAACTCCCCTGTAGTTAGTCCCCTTTTGGGTTGTAATTGGAAGCTGACAATTATTGCTTTATGTGTGGATCCTTATCACCTCTCTCTGTGACCCTGAAAACTTCAAACCTCGCAATGCTTTACCTAAGAATTACTGTGTGGATATATATACTGGTTCTCTGAGAGCACTGGGAGAATTGATGGAGAAGAACAAAGATGAGAACGGGGATGGAAAGAACTAGGTAGAATGATAAGAGAACAGCAGAAGGGACTGAGAGCAGGAAGGACTGAGAGGAGCTAAGTAAGAGAACAGAAAAGAAACTGTGTAGATAGAATTGACTTAGAAGAATAAAGTGAATGGCCTAATGAACTCAGTGTGCTTAGATTCATTTGATATCCCTCAGATTAGTATCCTTAGCTGCTTGTAGCATCTGTTCTGGATCCTGATACTTGGCAGGTACTTGGGGGGAATTCGTTATTGCACTATACATTTCTAACTCTGTTTAACATATTTTGTGTATTGTCAAAATTTTGAGGTCATTGTCCTTTTATTCTTTTTTTCTTTTTTTTTTCTTTTTTTGGTTTTTCGAGACAGGGTTTCTCTGTATAGCTTTGCACCTTTCCTGGAACTTGCTTTGGAGACCATGCCTGCCTCTGCCTCCCGAGTGCTGGGATTAAAGGCGTGCACCACCACCGCCAGGCCTATTTTCTATTTTCTTATGTGAATTGGTGTTTTGCTACAGAACTTGAGTTACAGCTATGAGCTTCCATGTGGGTGCTGGGAATTGAACCCAGGTCCTCTGGAAGAGCAGTCAGTTCTCTTAACAGGTGAGCCATCTCTGCAGCCCCCAGGTCTTTTCTTGCTATGCTCACATAGAACCAAGCATACTGTCACTTTACCTGGTTTCTCCTACTTCTTTTTTTATTGTTGTTGCGTTTTCACCTTTTTTTATTTTTTATTTTTTTACATTAATTGTATTGATTTATTACATTCTTGATATTATGTCCTGATACTGCTGTCCAATTGTGGGGCTTTTCCATCACACAAAACAGAAATTCTGTACTTAGGAAATCATCGCTCTATATTCCTTTCTTCTCCATCTTAAGATAACATCTGATCTTTCTGTCTCTATGAATTTGTATATTCTGTATATTTCATGTAATACAATTCTATAGTATTTGTCCTTTTTTTGAATGTAAAAACATTTTATGTACAACTGCAGGAGAAATAATACACAGATAGCTTGAACATATAAACAAGTTATGATTCAAAAGTCCAGGATTATTTGAAACTGGACAACATTTTCTCTGTAGAAAATAGTAAAAATGATAACATTTCCCAATAAGCTCTTTTAAGCCAAATAATAGCTGAATAAATATTGATTAGATTCTGGGATACAGAACAAACATATCTTCATCTGTTCAGAGAGCTATGTTTTACTTAAGTTGTGTAAGTGAGATTCCTATTCACCTTCCCCTTCACTGTTTCGTGGCAAGCCACAGGAATATAAAATAGAAATCCGGCTGTATATTATAAGCTATACCTTGACAAAACCAAGTGTCAGTAGAGGGGGAAGCCAGTCAGCAAGGACTATTGGTGTTGTGTAGCTTAATATTCAGTTGCATTTTGCTATGAATTCTTTGTGCTCATAATTCTCCTAAAATGTGTATGTGTGTGTGAATCTCCATTTCAAGGTACCTGGATAGTCACGTAGACAGAACCTTCTGCCTCTGAGCTCCAGGTCACCACTTTAGCATTTGTTTTGTGTATCTGCCTTTTGCAAATACCCTCCTTGAGGTACTTCCTAAGATAGAGCCAACCCCAAACAAACCCTTAAAAGACAAGCAAGGAACAGATAGCTACCAGGCCATGTATTAGATGCCTGAAACCTCCTCAAACTAAGATAACCTCTTAGATCAAAAGGGTTCCCTCTCAGCAGACATTTCAAGCTGTGATGCAGATTGACTAGCTAGCAGTACTCCCCCACCTACCCACCCAACCCCGTCCTGTCAGGAAACTGGCAGTAGAGGGAAAAAGTGACAGTTTTAACTTTTAGTGACCTACAGACTTTCCCTACCCTATCACCAGTAAGTTTATAGTTGAACACATTTTTGATAGACTCATAATGCCTTCATGCTGTGGGATGGTCTGTATGTGCTCTGATTGGTCAATAAATAAAACACTGATTGGCCAGTAGCCAGGCAGGAAGTATAGGCGGGACTAACAGAGAGAAGAATTGAGAGAACAGGAAGGAGGGGGGGAGACACTGCCAGCCGGCGCCATGACAAGCAGCATGTGAAGATGCCGGTAAGCCATGAGCCACGTGGCAAGGTACGAATTTATAGAAATGGATTAATTTAAGATATAAGAACAGTTAGCAAGAAGCCTACCACGGCCATACAGTTTGTAAGCAATATAAGTCTCTATGTTTACTTGGTTGGGTCTGAGTGGCTGTGGGACTGGCGGGTGACAGAGATTTGTCCTGACTGTGGGCCAGGCAGGAAAACTCTAGCTACACCTTCACCTAACCACAATAAGGATATATTTCTAGCACATAAATTCCTTTTCTGATTTATTTCAACTACTAACTGACTCCACTCTTATCTTTCCCCTTTTGGGTTGCAAATAAAATTGCCAGGAAGCCTCTAGCTGGGACCCCTACAATCTTGTGCTGTATACAAAACATGAAGTGTTACTGCTTGGGATAGGATATAGACCAGTCCTGGGAGAAGGGGGTTAGAATGAAAGGAACCAAGGAAATAAAGACATTGGAGAGAGTTGAACTAGTGAATGAATGATGATGACTGACGAATAAATGAATTGAACGAAAGAGCTCTGAGCAACTGGATTCATTCCCAGGCCAATGATATGTCTCTCCTGGGCCCCTGGAATTGTATAAATTTAAGGCTGGACTCAAATATTATACAAAACTGTTTGATTTATGGCAGACATTTTTTCTATAGGCTAATCCATAATCTAAAAGGATTTTAGCCTCCCTTCCTGAAAGTACAGGCAGCATATTCTTTCATCAGCTTGATATGATACAAATTCTTATCCTAATAGTTAAATGTTTCACTAAAGCTTGGCCAGTGATTGGGCAAAACCAAAACTTATTGTAAGTCACATTCATCCTAGGGGCCCCCCTGCTAGGTAGCCTCCCTGGATCTGTGGGTTGCAGTCTGATTGTCCTTTGCTTTATATCTAGTATCTACTTATGAGTGAGTACATACCTCAAGACCCAGCCATAGTACTCGGGCATATACCCAAGGAATGCTCAATCATATCACAAAGATACATGCTCAACAATGTTCATGGAAGCATTATTCATAATAGCCAGAACCTGTAAACAACCTATCTAGGGTTGCCTGGGGTTCTTGGGACCTGAGCACAACACCATTTTAATTTTCTGCAGTCTCGATGCATTGATGCTTTGGACTAGTCCATGTACTATATGAGCCCTGTTCATATTCACAGTCCTCGATCTTTGCTCACTTTCCAATATGACAGTTTTGTGATTAATCAGCATGCCTTATGACTATACTTTTTTTTAAACACCGAATGCCATTTATTGAAGGAGGGAGGAGGTCTTAAATACAGGCTTACAGCACAATGGGAGAACCCCAGAGGGCAGAAGTTCTCTACTGATGTGTTACAATCTTGCATCTAAGCTGTTAACACACAATATGCAGGATACACAGACAAGGAACTCCCCTTAAGCATTCAGGAGGGTGGAATCTGACAGGTTATTAGCATAGGGAGGATATCAAGGTCAAGGTCAGCAAGCAAGGCAACAGTTACTCAAAACTGGGGCCAGGGCCCTACAGGTCCCCCCTTTTACTAAAAAATGAGCTTCTGACTTAAGTTGCATGGGACATCAGCAGGTCACCTTACCTGTCATGGAGATGCTTGCCCAGGCCACACAGGCACTCTGTCTTAGGTTGGTGAGCGCCCCCCAGGCACTACCCATCTTTGAATACTCATTATCATACAGGCTCAATCATGTGTGAGCTGCAGTTAACTGCTGCCAAAGACTTCAAAGTGGCGCTGGGCTTGCAATCTGTGTGTTTGACACAGGAAAGACCAACAGAAGTCCTAACCCACCCATAGCCAGTAGGCTAAAGGCAACTGAGCCATTCCCTTCCTTAACGAGCCTTACTGCAAATTGGAGTCCTTGTAAGATGGTATCCCAAAAGCAAATGGAACTTGAGTTTATAAATTTATAACTTTCAAAGCCAATCAAAATGTATGTAACTATTGAGTTAAATTTATCATGCCCAATAGAATGAAAGATTAGCTAACTGTGGTAGCTACTTTTGCTGCCAAGGTCTCCACTGTGCTAACTGTAGTAACCAATTATGAAATGGTAATCCCAGAAACAGTAACAGTGGTGGCCGCCACTGCTATAGCAACAACAACAGCAGCAGTGATGTCAAATTCTCTTCTGGAGCATATGGGCATCCACTGGCATGGACACAATTCCAGGAACACGAACCACCAAAGCCCATTTTTCTTGATCCCAGCAAGATTTAAGCTGGCAGCTCTGCAAAAGAACAACTAAGAACCATAAAGAAAAAACAGGCAGCTCACAAGGAGCAGAACTAATGGTCTCATAATGGCTACATTCAGGCTCACAAATTTTAAGGTATCTTCAAGGGGGGCTAAATGATTTTCAGGAGGCCAATAAATGTTGTACAGAGCCACTGCTGAAAAGTAGGTACTACACCAGCTTGAAGAGGATTGTGAAAATGAAAAGGCTTAGCTGGCATGCTACTGTTAACAAATGGAGGTCAGTGACCTTCAGGGTTATCCTTATTCTCTAAGGTGTCTGGGTAACATGTTCTCAAACATACTTGAAAAAGCAGTTACCATACATTACCTTCTGGAGAATCCAACCACGTGGCTACAATTCCTAGGCTTAAGTTAATGCTTGCCAAAGCTGGCCATATTGGGCTCTCAATCCCCATTGTCATCAGAAGGATAAGAATTTATACTGTATCAAGCTGATAATAGAAAAATTAATTAATTAATTAAAAAAATAAAAAATTAAAATTAAAATTAAAAATAAAAATAAAAGAAAAATATGAACTATTAAAAAAAAACAAACATATTTTGCTAAAGTAAAAAAGGGGAACTTGGGGCTCATCATTCCTCTCCACATTCTATTCTTTCCCTTGTTTTATATATTTTAAATTTTTTTATCAGTGGATTCAGCTGGAGTGATGGAAGGATTTTTCTACTGGCACTTGGAGGGGACCCGATCTGGTATTGGTATGGGCCTGGGGTTCTGTTTATGTCTTTCCTCAGGACGGCTATACTTTTGTGCCATATGGCTTTCTAGGCATCTTGGGATATTCCCATGAGCGAAGGCCAATTCCTAGATATCAGCCACAGCCCACACACTTGCGAGCAGAACTTGCTAGATGTCTGTAGGTCTTTGGGGATCATTCTCACATCTAAATGCCCCCTGGTTTGTGTTTTGAATGTCTTTAGTCACATTTTGGTCTACACATTTGATTATTTCCTAGAGTACTACTTTAAGAAGAAATTGAAGTAGACCCTCATAGGCTGGGAGATAAGAACACTAGAAGTCCTGACTTGCTGCGCCCATTATGCCTACCTGTGTGAGCATGATCTGGGGGAAATACCCAGATAAGTGCAAGTTCCTGAGAATACTTGTCTCCTGCTCCTGCCCCTTGCATCAAGAGTTAGAAGGTCTTTGTGTAATGTCGTTGCATCCAAGAAACCCTTGTTGTAACAGTGAACCAGTAGGACAGGTTGGTTACAAGAGTCATGGGGCATAAGCAAGTGTGTTTGTGTAGTGCCCAGATCGTGACCCCCAAAGAGATCACCTAAGATGAGCTTACCAGAATACAAAAGCAAGGCTTAGTTGGGGAGCAATATAAGCCTAGGCAGGGACCCCATCAAGCCATCCAACACAGTGGAGCCTGGAGGAGGTTTCTGCCCCTCTGCAAGCTCAGTTTTTAAAGGCAAAAACCACAAGGTTACATCAGTTAGGGGTGCTAGTACAGGTACAATTCTGACTGTCTTACTTCTAGGGACTTTCCAGAAACCTTATCTTCATCTTACTGCTAGGTGGGTGGTTGTTTGTCAGCATTTCTCATTGGCTGCCCATGGGTTGGGACATTCCATGGTTAAACAGTCACTACCAGATGGTTAACTTGATATCACCAGTGCTGAGAATTCAAAACTCAGGCCTGTTTCAAACTAGGGTTAGGGGCTTGCTTAAAATGGAGGTGCTTTTGTTCTTCATTTGCCCCTTCTCATGTGCCTAATGGAACCCAATCATGGGTTTTGGGCAGTTAGCTCGTAAATATCCCTCTCTAATAATGGCTATTTATAGTTAGCCATCTTGTCTCTATGCCAGGGAGTTTCCTTTTGACCCAGAATTTCAGCCTTTTCTGAAAAGGGAACTTGGGACAAAGTATTCTCTTCTTGAACTGCTTTGAGCTGGCATTGGGGCGCCATTGTCAGGGCCCCAAAAAGGCTGAAAGGCTGGCCAAAGGCTGGGCAATGGGGCATTTGTCGGAAGCATGTGGCTTTCTGACCCTGTAGAGACAGGGAACAATCATGTGGGCTGGGCTGGTCCACGTCAGCTTTTAGCAAGTCCAGAACTCACAGTCGTCTGGAGCAGTGGAATCAGCAACTGAAATTTGGAGGTGTCTGTCAGCCAAGTAGAAATCTGTTCAGACAAACTTTAACTAAGAACAGAAGTTAAAATTTATGAACTTATTTGGAACACATAGGCTCATATCCTTAGTAATTGGGAAGAGCAGGAGTCCCAAGACCAGGAGAAAGAGAAAATTCCATCCTTAGGAACAAGCTGTACTTATCTGGGGTCCTTCCAACCTCTGTGAAGTGGATCCAAGTTTTATGACTCTTAATCCTCTGAGGCCTATATTAACTATCTTTCAAACTGACATAAAAGTTTTAGATACATTAGTATTACCAATCTGTACTGAACTATCAGGTAATGGGTATCTGTAAAATAGCAGGAGTGGACTCATACCTTTGAGCCCCAACAAGAACTACAGATTTTGGTTAAAGCAGGTGCATTTTCCTTCTGTCCAGAGAGCCAGGTATAAATTGGAGAGAGATTTTGGTCTGATGAGAAGCACTTCTAGGTTTATATTTAGATGACATCTAAAATAAATTGAAAATGTTGAGCTTGTGGCTAAACAGTCAGTAGTCATTGCTCTACCAGCACATCAGAACTCTATTAAATGTTAAGCTCTAAACTGTTATATCATAGAACAGGAGGGTAATCTGAAACATTTCTCATCTTAAATCATTTTCTGAGATCCTCAAAGCTTAGAAGCTTTTATATCCTAAGACCTTTCTTAGACTCATATTTGAAACTTTATGATTTATTTAAACTTTTATATCTTAGAATATTTTCTTAAAAATGAGCTAACAAGCTGGGTATAGCCTTGTAGCAGGATCTGGTTGTCTGATGCTGTCAAGCTGACAAAGTTATACCTAGCCTAGCCATCAGAACTATCAGAGATCTGAGAAGGATAAACTATATCTGAGTAAAGACCAAGAAGCTTCCAATCCTACAAATGACAGGGACCAGTCCATACCTAGTTCTCCATAGTGTTGGAGGCACAAGTATCAGAACAGCATCATCTTCTTCTGCCATCAGGCCTATAAGACCTATTCTTTTTCCTGTGGAATGGGGACACAGAAGACTGGTCTTACTTTGTCCAGGCAAAAGTGTACAATCAATTCCAGTGTCCTGCTGCTTGTCCACAGTCTGGGCCAGGCCCTGGAGGCAGGCATTGCATTGGGGCATCTTGCCCTGTGATCAGTGTTGCCATAATCCAGGCAGAGACGTTGTGGTGCTGCATACATAATCTTCTTGGGAGACCTTGGGTCACTGCTAGGATCTGGAAGTCTGTCTGTTATATATTCTGAATGAAGATCTCAGAAGTATGAGGGCTTTCCAGGTATATCTGAATAGACCAACTTTTTTTCTAGTTACTTGTTTCAAGCTCAACCCTGAAAACATATGCAAGTGACTGAGTAAAGCTGTAATCCCTGCAATTAAGTACATCAGTACTTAGCAGGACTATAATTAAAAAACTTGATTATTTATTACTGACCATATAATTATGTTCTCTAACAGTCTACAATAAAGGCCTTAAAAATAATGATTTTAAATTGAAGCTCTTCTAGTATCCAATACGGGTTCAGTAAAGAAACTAAAATAAAATATCAATGTAATACATATGAATCAATTTATCTAAATATCTTGAGCTTAACAAGCTTAGGAAATACTAGGAACTCTTATTGTTTTCATTGTTCTAGAAGATACAGTTTTTCCTTTTTTAATTTCCTTTTTTATTTTGTGTTGGGGGCAGCAGGTCAGAGTGCACATGTCAGTTGTCATGCGAGGTGAGCTATGAGGAAAACGTGAGGGAGTTGATTCTCCCCTTCCATTAACTGGGTTCTGTGAGTTGAACTCAGGTTGTCAATCTTGGTGGTCATCCCTATTATTTCCTGACCCATCTCAATTTACCTACAATGTGTATTATAGCCTGTCAAAAATACCTGTCATATATTTCCTCAGGAAAAGGAACTAGACTGTACATTTATGGATGGATGGTGTTTGGAATGGGAGGATCAAGTGGGGAGAGGGAAGGGAGATAAGGATGAGGGAGGAAATACAGGAGAGATAGCTAAAATTAAGGGCCATTGGAGGAGTTGTATGGAAGCCTAGCACAGTAGAAGTTTCCTAAAAAAATGTGTATGTGTATTTGTACCTATATATATGTAACAGATGGGAATATAGCCTGTGGTGGTTTGAATGAGAATCGCCCTCCAGGGAGTGGCACTATTTGAAAAGACCAGGAGGTGTGGCCTTGTTGGAGGAAGACAGTCACTGGACTTTGAGGATTCAAAAGCCCATGCCAATACCTGAGTGTGTGTGTGTGTGTGCGTCCATGTTGTGTCTTCACAGCTGTAGACTGAAGTTTCTCTAGTCCTGCCCAGCCCCTAAGGTCATGGGCAGAGCAAATACCACTACACACAGCAACAGAACAGCATCTAAGACACAGAAGAGACTCCTAGCCAGATATTACACAAAGAGAGAGACCCTGGAACACTCAGTCCTAAATGAGATGTCTCCATCAAATCCATCCCCTCAGAGCTCAGGGA
>CABHPH010099523.1:7141-23038 GCA_902168325.1 Peromyscus nudipes | reverse complement strand
CTTTCATTTCCTTGAGTCCCTACACGTGGATGCTTTGGACTAGTCCATGTACTATGTGAGTCCTGTTTTCTTTCACAGCCCTCGATCTTTGCTCGCAGTGCAGTACGACAGTTTTGCCATTAGTCGGTGTGCCTTACGGCTCCACTTTCTGGCCTTAGGGCTTCCGAGGCATCTTGGGGTATTCCCATGAGAGAAGGCTGATTCCTAGATATCGGCCACAGCACTCGCGGTTTACAGCAGAGCTTGTTAGAGGTCAGCATGTCTTTGGGGGTCATTGTCACCTCTCAATGCCCCCTGGTTTGTGTTTGGAATGTCTTTAGCCACATTTTGGTCTAAACATTCAATTCTGTCCCTGAGTGCTACCTTAAGAAGGACTTAGAGTGCACCATCCCTTGCTGGGAGATAAGAACACTGAAAGTCCTGCCTGGCACCCACTGTGAGCATGATCTAGTTCAAAAACCCAGATAAGTGCAAAGTTCCTGAGAATTCTTGTCTCCTTCTCATGCCCCTTGCAGCAAGTGTTAGAAAGTCTTTATGTAATGGCGTTGCACCTAAGAAACCGTCCTTGCAGCCCTGAACCAGTAGTACAGTTTGGTTCCAAGAGTCACAAGGCGTAAGCAGTTTAAAGCAAAAGGCTCAAGGTAATATAAAAAAAATAAGCCTTGTAAAGATGGCTGCCATACAGAGAATCTGGATTATGTTCTCCTAGATATTCGTAACTGAAGAATAACTTTTGATTGCAAAAGCTGTTAAGTTATGCCAAAATGTATATTTTAAAGGTACCTTCACTTCCAAATTTGCATGTAAGGATATTTTGATTTGGAATGGAGGCTCTGCTTTTGTTTCCTCAGATAGCCAGAGTCTATCGATTTGTTCCAGATTAAGATACATCAGGTTTGACCAGCCAAGACCTCCTGAAAGGTCTCCGATGACACCAAGGCCCAGATGATCCAACATCCAGAACCGTTTCAAACAATTGGCTCAGACAATACACCTCCCGGACTACTCCATAATCCTAAAATTTTCTTTGTGTCCACATAAGATACTGCGCCCCCCTCCAGCAGGTTGTAGTAAGAGAATCTACGCCCAAATTCCCAGATATACCAAGCTGGCTTTGGAGATGTGTAAAAGTTAAAACCTTCCTTTTTTTTTTAAAAAAAAAGGGGGGGAGTGCTGTGGGATGATCTGTATGTCAAATGTGTTGCTCTGATTGGTCAATAAAACACTGATTGGCCAGTAGCCAATCAGGAAGTATAAGCGGGCCTAACAGAGATGAGAATTGAGAGAACAGAAAGGCGGAGGGAGACACTGCCAGCTTCCATCATGACAAATAGCATGTGAAGACGCCAGTAAGCCACGAGCAACGTGGCAAGGTATAGATTTATAGTAATGGATTAATTTAAGATGTAAGTACTAGATAGCTAGAAGCCTGAGCCATTAGGCCAAAACAGTTTAAATAATATAAGCGTCTGTTTGTTTTATTTTGTAAGTGGGCTATCAGCCTGCCTGGGCTTGGCGAGATCTGGAGAGAAAACTCTCCAGCTATACCAACCCCTAAAAGTTGCCCTCTACCTCCACGAGTGTATTATCATAAACACATGAATATAATGAATGAATAAATAAATAAAATACAAAATATAAAATATATACTAATGCTTAAAAGCAAATGATGATATTTTGGATATGTTTAATACATATGCACATGAATTAACTGTTGCATATCATAGAATAAAGAGCACTAGCTGGGCGTTGGTGGCGCATGCCTTTAATCCCAGCACTCGGGAGGCAGAGGCAGGCGGATCTCTGTGAGTTCGAGGCCAGCCTGGGCTACCAAGTGAGTTCCAGGAAAGGCGCAAAGCTACACAGAGAAACGCTGTCTCGAAAAACCAAAAAAAAAAAAAAAAAAAAAAAAAAAAAAAAAAAGAGCACTAGAGAATGGCAAATGAATTTATATTGTTATAAAGTATCACTTTTTGTTTTGAAACATGCTCTCACCTTATAACCTATACTGGCTTGGACGTCACTATGTAGCCTGGATGGCCTCAAAAATCATGTCAAGCCTTTTGCTTCCACTTCATGAGTACTGGGATTACAGATGTGAGGCACCACACCTAGTATAAGGATTTCCTTTTGATAGGACTAAGCAGATGCCATAACAGGCTGCTTAGTCTTCTCACAGAGATCAGGCCTCAATTTTGGTTTCCTGAGACTTAAGCAAGCAGTTTCTGGGAGGGCTATGACTTAGTCCTTGCAGTAGCTCCCTTTCTGCATGTACTCTGACTGCTCAAGGTTCAGCCAGTTGTTTACTGTCTGGGACTCCCAACCAACTTAGAGCTACGTGCATGGGTCAATGTGAACATGCGAGACCAGCCAGCCCCCATGGCAACTCAAGGACAAAGCCTGGGACTTGTCCAGGCCTGCCCCAAAATGGTAACTGTAACCCCCAACCAGTAAATTCAAAGGTTACACACCCTCACCCAATCATATGACGCAAAGGCTTATACCACCCTGCTTGCGGTTTTTCCCTTTAAGAACCCCTCACCCTGAGAGCTCAGGGCCATCCTCCTCCACCTGCTATGTTGAGTGTTGGACACAGACCAAGCCTGGGCTTGCTTGTTATCAATAAACCCCTGTGTGTTTTGCATCGGATATCGGCTCTGTGGTGGTCTTGCTCAGGGGGGTTTCGCAATGCGGCCACAACATTTGGGGGCTCATCCTGGATCCCCCGCAACCATTTCATCCTAGACCCCGATCCAAGCGGTTCCTAACTGGGCTGGTAAGTTTCTCTGTGTCTTTGTCCTTGTCTCTGTGTGACTCTGTATGTTCATTTTCTAAGACGCACTAAGATCTGTGATGTGATCCGGTAATGGACAGTGTCTGTGGCAGGCAGGCAGCCATTGGACTCGTTGGTGGGCATCTTTATCTGTTGCGCCATCTATCCAGGCCCTCCTCTTCCTTCCTGCTGGTCCCTTTCCTCCCCACAAACAGCAACACCTTCTGCTTTCGTGACCCATGTGCTCCATTATGCTCTTCTTTTCTTTCTCACCACCCTTTAAGACCTCTTCCTGTCCTCTCAAGTTTTCCTTTCTGTTTTTGTGCACTATATATGTGCACACACACACACAACTCTAGAGTGTATATATGAGAACAAACAACATTTTTTTGCTCATTTTAAAAAGTTTGTTTTTATTTATATGTTTGTAGATATGTCTATGTGTACATCACGTGTCTATGGGTGCCCTAGGAAGCCAGAAAAGAATTTTGGATCCAATGGAGCTGAAGTTACATACACTTGTGAGCTGCCTCATGTGGGTGATAGAAACTGAACTCCAGACCTCTGAAAGAACAGTAAGTGTTTTTAATTGCTGAACCATCTCTCCAGCCCTTTTTGCTCATTAAACACCTCTGTTGTTGTTTTAGTGGTGTGTGTGTGTGTGTGTGTGTGTGTGTGTGTGTAGTGTGTGTGTGTGTGTGTGTGTGTGTGTGTGTGTGTGTGTGTGTAGTGTGTGCCATGACACGTGTAAAAGTCAGAGGAAAGACAGCTTGTCAGGAGTTGTTTCTTTCCTTCCACTTTGCAGTTTGTCATCCTGAGTATTCCAAACTAGTTGGGCCACTGCATTTAGCCGTTTATAAAAGAACCAGAGAGACAAACATTGTTTGTTTTTTCTCATGTGCAGTTTCTAGCTTGAAATTTTCAGACATGAGGGCATAACCTAAAGTAACTGCAGAAACCAAGAAAGTAAAATGGGGACCCCATAGAAGGATCAGTAAAGAGGGGAACAGTGGGGTACAAGTGAATTGAAGGAGGAAACGGGGGAATCTGGGATTTTAATTAAGGAACTATGGAGGAGATAAATATAAAAGGAGAAAGGAGCGTAAATAGCAGTAGGTATATCTAGAAAAGGCATAATGAATCACAGTAACTATCTACTTAAAATTACATCTAATACATATATAAGTATGTATAGAGTACATAGATATGTATCGTTTAAGTGAAAATTTCCGATCTGGGCTGAGAAGTCTCCCCCTAAGAATCATAGATTGTCTAACAAAACCCCAACACCACACATGAGAAGACCCCTTTTGAGTTGTTGGTCAGGGTTGTATAAGAGACTCCCAAAACATGACAGGCTATTGCTCTCGCCTTTAGTTGCCACCCAGGAGGAAGATAAGTCTCTATTGCTGAAAACACCATGCGCTTTGGATACAGGGTCCAGAAACCTCTTAATTGTTTCTGACCTGAAAGTTTCCTCTATGAGGACTAGCTTTCATGGTACCAAAAGGCACTATGCAAGCATCTTAAGAAGGGACGCAACCAACAGTCCTACTTAACTCTAAAGTCTATGATCACATCAATCACCAGCATGGCACCATAACCCTAAGGGTATAGTAGTGGTACACATACCATGAGGGTAACCATCATCTCTCTAATTGAACTTAAGACCTATTCAACAAGAGGAAAATCATGCCTGGTACTGAAAAACAACAACCCAGGCCTAGTCATGTCTAGGTGATATTTTATTTGTGGTGAAATGTGATTTTATTTGTATGTTAATAAAGTTGCCTGGGGATCAGAGCTAAAAGCGAGCCATTTAGCAGAAGTCCAGCAGTGGTGACACACGCCCTTAATCCGATGACATGGCAGGCAGAGTCTCTGTGTGGTCAAGGACACAGCCAAGCGGTGATATGAACTTTTAATCCCAGTACCAACCATAGAGACCTGGAGGTCTGTATAGACAGGCAGTGACAAGGAAGTCATGTGGTGGGATTTAGAGCCAATGAGAAGGTAGAACAGAAAGGCAATAAAAAGACAGTTACACAGGAAGAAGGTCTCTCTCTCTGGGGAAGCGATGGCAGCGAGTGGTAAGCTAAAGGCTATTTGCTAGTGCTCAGATCTCTTGGGCTTTTAACTCTGTATTTGGCTCTGTGTTTCTTATTTAATAAGACCATTTAGAATTTCGTCTACAGAGGTCATGGATCTTGGAGGAGAATCTTTACTAACTAGACATCAATTTATATATACATATATATGCTAGGATAATTTAGTGTCTTACTTTTGATGGCTACAGATAAAAAGCTTTTGGCAAGTAATTACATAATATAAAGTCTAATCTTCTTAGGCATGTTTAGTGACATTTAAAGTGGCTTTTAAAACTAACAGATAAAGAAAACGATAACTTTCAAAGAAATGAAATCCCGCATTTGCAAATCATGACATTTGAAATTGATGCCCACACGCAACACACACACACACACACACACACACACACACACACACACACAGAGAGAGAGAGAGAGAGAGAGAGAGAGAGAGAGAGAGAGAGAATGCATATAAACAAATGGCAGAACATAGACTGAAATATCAGTTGAGTTAATATAAGGAGTAACTTTTGTCTTATAATTACTCAGCTTATCACTTGTTTTCTATACGTGCATATTATACTTAGGAATTGGTCAACAAGTAAATTTTAGAAGGTATAAGAACTAGCCACCAGGCTGGGCCTGGTGGTGCATATCTTGGGACTAGGGAGCCTAAACAACATAATCTTGAGTTGAAGTTTAGCCTGGGCTACAAAAAGAGAACCTGAATTAAAAAAAAATTATAAAATCAAAACAAGCCAATGAATATATATTCTGTTAGAAAGTTTCCTTTTTCTAATGCTAGATAAATAATGGCAGAAAACACTAACGTTAGAACTGAGACGTAACTGAAGAAAATCATGATGTGTTCATGTATGAGTGAAGGTCCTTCAGGCATCTTGTGAGCAAACAGAGGAGTTTATTGACTTGCAGGTGGTAATATGCATTAGGTTAAACAATATCTGTTCTCATGAGTAGCTGTACATCTTGTTTACAACATTTGAATACATGTACCCATTAAACTGCCAATAGGAGCTCCCCTGAGATAGGCTAATTTTAGATAAAGTGCTTTCATATGGCTTTTACAAACTTGTGTATACTACAAGAATTTTCATAATGCTTATACATGTGATTCAATAACAAATCCAGAACAAATATGTGCAGAAGTAATTATTGTGCTGCCCACTTGCAAGAGGCGTAAGTATCTATATTTTTGAGTATACACAATAGAAGGTATGAAGATATAGCCATATCTTGCAATCTGCAAGTTTCTAACAGCATTCCCTGTCGTTTCATGGTCCTTCTTTAATAAAAGGGTATTGTAAAGGCTCAAGAGGATGTATGTGGGGGAACAATCCTTATTCTCTGTTGGTGGGTTTGTAAACTGGTGGAGCCACTATAGAACCAGAGAAGAGTTTTCTTCACAAACCGAAGACAGTACTATATGAACCAGCTATACCATTCCTGAACATACACCCAAAGGACTCTAAATCCTGCCACAGAGATACTCTACCACACTCATATTTTCTGCTTCTCTATTTAAATAGCAAGGAAATGAAATCAGTCTAGATGATCATCAACAGATGACTGGATGATAAAATTATTTTTAAAATTAGTACGTATGTATAAATAAGGAATGAGAATGACATTTTAAAAATCTTTGTTTTTCATATGATTGTGCCATCATTAATTTTTGGCTTTATGCTTTCCCCAAATTTTAAGTTTACAGTAGGTGTTGTTTTTAATTTCTCAGATAATTAAAGTCTTTCCAGATTAGAATAAAGAAATTTCAGAACATCTATACAACTATTACTCCCTTCCTAAAGCTCAGGGGCCATCACAGAAGAGCAGGTGGAAAGACTGTCAGAGTCAGAGGTTCAGGTGGACTGGAGTGAAACACTGCCTTCTGGACACGACACGACCACTGTAATCATGTGCTCACAGATCAAGGAACTCAACATTCCAGCAAGGAGTGGGTATGGGGTCGTGAGTCCCCACCCCCAGCTAAGTAGCTATTGGCAGTTGATGACTTAGGAAGGAGGGAGGGTAAGTTTTCTTTAATGGTGTGGCTCCTGGTAGGTCAACCATGCTCCAGTGGATGACACTAGGCGTGGTGGTACATGCCTTTAATCCCAGCACTTGGGAGACAGAGGCAGGCGGATCTCTGTGAGTTCTAAGCCAGCCTGGTCTACAAAGAGAGTTCCAGGACAGTCAAGGCTGTTACACAGAGAAATCCTGCCTTGAAGAGCAAAACAAAAACAAAAAACAAATGTATATGTCTGCAAATAGAAACTATATAGCCCCAGCCTCATGGCCGGGCCCTTCCTCCAACCCCAGAAGACTTCTGCCAATGCTGGCCCAGGCCACAGCAACCAGAACAAGTGAGTGACTCGCCTAGCAGTGGAACTGAAGTCCCACTCTGTTCTGTCCACCTTGACCTTCCCAAGCCCACCACCATCCCAGCTCATCCCTGGCCCTGCTACTGCTGGGACCCCACCCCCAATCCCAGCTGATTTCTGCCACTGAGCCACAGAACATATCAGCCAGAACTGGTGAGTGACACGCCTACCAGCAGAATTGCACCCCGACCTGTGTTCTGGCCTCCACCAGTCCTCAAGCCCACACCCTCCCAGCTAATCCCCAACCCCCATGGCTGGGCCCTCCTCCCAACCCCAGAAGACTTCTGCCAAGCAGGCCCAGGCCACGCAGGTAGAATGGGTGAGTGACCCACCTAGCAGCAGGACTCGTACCCGGATTCTGTCCACTGCCACCCTTCCCTAGGCCAACACCATGCCCCCTGGCCCTGCTGCTGCTGAGTCCCCAACCCCAATAACAACAGGCTTCCACCACTGAGGCACAGACCACACCAGTTGCAACGGGCAGAGGCCACACAAGCCAGAATGGAACTCTAAGAACAGATTCCGTAGGCCCATATACAGTCCACACCATCCAAAAGAACAGACCTAGATGCTCTACTGGAGGCCAGGCTGATCCTAGGTACCCCAGAAGAAGACTTTGGCCTTACTGGAGGCCAGGCCAGATCTAGAGACTCAAGAAGACTTCAGCTTTACTGGAGACCAGACAGGAACAAGTGACCCAAGGTCCTTAAAATCCCAGCAGAGACACCCTACTGGACCAGAAGACTTACAAGTCACCAGAACCCTTGGCCTCTTAGGCCAGAAGACCAGAGAGGAAACAGAAACCCAGCACTCAGGAAGCTGAGGCAGGTAGAATGCTGAGTTTGAGGCCAGCCTGAGCTATATAACGAGTTCCAGGCCAGCCTAGGCTATAGCGTGATACCTGTCTTAAACAATAACAACAACAAAAGCAGCTTTTGACGTGGTTTCATTTTATGATGGGGAAGGACTCAGTTTTCTTTAAGGAGCTGGCCACTGGGAGTTTGACCATGCTCCAGTGAGTATATAGGCAACTCAAATTGGACTTCATTTACTTTTTTCTTTTTTTGAGGGGGGGATCACAAAGGTTGCATGGTGGACGTGGGAGGAATGGGAAGTGAGTGTGATCAGGGTGCATTGTATGAAATTTCCAAATAATCAATAAAAATATTATGTTGGAAAACAATTTCAGGATAATGATCCACTGTCCTATAAACAGGTAAAAATACAAAACAGGAAAATAGATCCCATTTAAACATAAACTTACAGGAAGCTTAGTGTAAATGTCTGTGTTGTATTGAAGTAAATACCCAACACACTGAAATTGAGTTTGTATTTCTGTGTTGAAACATCATGCAAATGTTTATCAGTGGTTTCCCACATGAGCTGTCTTACACTTCATCAGCAGCACATGGTTATTTTCTGAATTCTTAGCAGATGCAATGCCTTCTTACTTCAAAGAACATACTCTTAAGACTATTCCCTCAGTGACGTGTACTTACACAGTGAAGTAATTGGCAGTGGTATACAGCCGTGAGAAAGAAATGCCTCTGGTAATGAAAACACAAGGCTAAGTTTTTCACATCCAGTATTTATCCATATTTGAGTGTGTGTATCACTCTAAATGACACTCTGCAAGTGGACTTCCTTTTTCTTCTAATTTTAATGAATAAAATTGATTAAAATAATTATCAAAACCCCCTTCTCCTTAATACAGAGCACGCTGTATCATATATGCTTGTAGTCTACTAGACACATAATTTGGAGTTGTGGCGTTTTCCTCACCACACAGGTTTGGTACTCTGGTCAGAGTATGTGCAGATTCCCCAGGGAGTGTGGGAAGGGGACCAGTGACAAGGCACTGGTAGTGATGCCTGGAGTGGCTGGTCTCCAACCCCTTAGCTGGAACCATTTCTTTTCCCACTAGCCTCGGGTGCCTGGAGTTCATCCCGGATACTCCAAGACAATTTGGTTCCATGAAAAAATGCTGAGTGAACCTGGGGGTAGCGCGATGGGGATGGAGGTGGGTGTGCGTGGGGTAGGGTGTGGGGGCGAATTGCAAAGACTGGGTAGGTGGAAATTGAATTCCTGAACTAGGCCTCTGATTTTGGGTGAAAACCAAAAGGAAAACCATGATGCAAGCAGATTTTCTAAAACTGTTCAAGGACAAGGCAGCCATAGTTTCTGGTGTCTTTGTCTCTTGGTCACGTTCTTTCCCCTAACACCGGATGGGAGGGGGTGAAGCATGTGGAGGAGACTGGCTCTGTTTGATAGAGTTCTGGGCGCCACACCGCCACCGTGAGGGCATTTCTGGAAAATTCCCCAAAGCTTTCCTCATCAAACTTTGAGCAGCCAATCCCCAGAGAAGGGATCTCAACTTCTGTTCCCAAGGCAAGACCTCCCTCTGGGATCCACGTGTGGGGAGTTGGCCTATGGGGGAAGTGCGGGCAGGGGAGGTGCTGGGAAGCAGTGGGAGGCTCTCCGGAGAGTAGGCGGGACTAGGGAGGCCACCTGCAGACAGGCCCGGGCGTCTAGCTGTCCGTCTTTCCACCCTTCCCCCTTGGGGCACCAAGAAGATCAACACGTGGGACCTCCGAGGTGTAGGGTCTTTTTAGTAGCAGAGCCTGACTGCAGAGGACAGGACAATACCAGGTGGCTGGGAACAGAACTTTATGTGCTCGCTCAAAGTCTCAGGTGCATCCACTTTGTTTTATAGACTTGGAGAGGAGTGAAAGAACCGGACAAGCCAAGAGAAATCAGGACTCAGGACTTCTAGGAAGCCGACCACGCCAAATAGAGACCACAGACGACACCAGAGGACCGGAGATGAAGCAGCCAAAAGGTCATCGGCTAGAGGTCGTGTAACCTTGCATCGCTTTTTCCAACATGGCTCTTGTATGGTATGTTGTAAGTCGGAGACATGGTTGTTTCTAGAAAATACAAAAGCGGGGAGAATTTTTTAAAGCAGCAATATTCTAGAGATTACTAATATTTTAAAAGCCGTAAAGCTACAAATGAGGAAATTTAATGATTTAATGCCCAAAGTACTAGGAACTTTGCCCATTTAAAAAAAAAAGCATATGTTCCACATGCAAAGCGAAGCTATGAGAATGTGTGACAAGTCCGTTTTAGTTGGTTTTGTGATTAAGGTACCGTTTGTTTTTACTTTGTAATTTCTCAGAATCTGAATACTTTGCCAGCAGCTGGTAAACTTTTACCATTTCTTGAAATAGAAAGGGCTTCTGGGGTAAAATACAGATAGTAATAATTTCAAGCACCTAGAAGCCTATAGTGATATGCAGGAGAGCAAATGGTATGTGTTAGCGCTGAACACTTTGTGCAAAGCCATACCCAGCATGCATCTGGTTATGTTATGTACATGGTTATATACAACCATTTCCTTATAGAAATTGTTTAAAAGTTTATACTTTCAGACCTGGTCAGTGTTAAACCGGAATGACTGTGCTATTCAACTTGAACATCTCGGCCACTGTTGTGTATTCATATTTATATTGTATTTATACTTCTATAAAAAGATGTGAATGCATCTGTCGGCCAGTTTTCTTAGAATATACACATGTCTGACTGAATTTCGGAAGTACCTATTCTTTTTGTTTTTAAAAAGAAACCTGCCTTTAAGATCAAAACAACTGCTGAATTCTGTATGGTGACTAATTTCTAAACTGACAGCTTTTTCTGCCTTTATTGAAATAGGATTAACACATGAAAATTAGTTTATTCAGGTATATAACACACACAAATATATATATGTATATATATATATATTCTGAAACGATAAGCACAATCAAGTTGAATGCCACAAGTTACTGTTTCCCATGTGTGGTGAGAATGCTTGAAATCTACTATGTTGGCAATTTTCAAGAGAAATGCCAATGTCAACCTTTGGTTGTTAAGTTCTGTTTAACTTTACAGTATTTTACAGTATTCAAAGACATTTTTGAGATGAAAATTTGGATAGAGTTCCTATGTTTCTTCATTCAGCTTTAATCTGTAGTACCTGTTTCATTATCACATGGCAGGTTAGGTAAGGCCTCACTAATAAATTCTTTGAATGGTAATATTATAGTTATTTTATGTGCTATATAGATTTTTTTAATATTAATGAAGGAAGAAACTAATATTCTTTAATGAACAAGGTCAATGAAGAAACACTTAGGAAATCTTTTATTTATCTAAAATCCAGGCCTTTCAAATATTTCAGGATATTTTAATCTACCCAGAAATCAGAAATACAGGTTTGAAATTTAAAATGTGTGTGTAAATCCAATTTTGTTATAAATTTGTTGCAGTTTACTGACCATGATACATAATTATATATGTGTACTGAAAAAAATGGGAGTAAATTTGCTAAGAATTATGAGTGTTTAATTCAAGAGTATATGACATTGCTTTCATTCCTGATCACGGTAGGACAACTTTCTAAATTCTTTGTGAGTACTGTATCTCAGGAGAAAACACTGTAAGACTGATCCTAAGCCTTAATGAGTACATCATAAAGTCATAGGAAACATTAGTGGTTCTTGTGTGAAGGAGATGTGGTTGTGCTCCAACATCCAATGAACCTATGAGACAAACTCATGTCCCTTTCGGCTGGAATTCATAAAGTCACTCCAGGAGAGACATAATAATATGGAATTGGGCTGTGGCGTTCCCTCGACCCTCCATTTAGAGTTCCAGCCACGTTGCCTCCTACTGAACATAAAGGCCAAAGACCTTGGTGAGAAAATGGAGGATTCCTTGGGAATCTGACCCTGAGACCTAAGTCACCTGACATGGTGCCTAAATTTGCATTTCTCTGGGAGCTCAATTCCAGAGTCCTCTTTCTCTTAGCCTTGGATCACTGAGGGATTACTCACTGAAGCAAGTGACTTGAGAGAGAGTAGGGGACCTTGGCTGACTGAAGGGGCGGATCTGTTAACCCTTGGTAGAGTGGAAGTGGATTTTGAAAACAAAGCATAGCTAGTGAGACTGGGTGCTGCAGGCCTGTGTGATGTCCCCATGAGAGCAGATGGGGAGGCAGCTTTCTTTCCGGGATCCTTCCTCAAACAGGGTGTCATCCGTGTCCCCCCCCCACCAATGAATGGGAATAGTAGCAGCAGGGCTAATCAGGTTTTCCAGAACAATATTACTACCCAGAGGAAGTTGTTTGCCAAAATCCTGTGCTGTGAGTGAGATCTCCAGTAAGTCTAGCAGTTAAGAAAGGTTGGCTCTTTGGTAAAGTTAAGTGGGCCTAGGCCCTGAGCAGACCTCCTTCAATTTCAAATTCAGAGTTTGATGGGATCCACAGGAATTAACTAATGTGGGCTGACATTGTGGGGCTGACAATGTGGTTGCAGAACTGAGGACAACTACCAGTTAGGTCAATTACAGGAAGTCATGTGGCTCATGTCTAGTGAAATCCGGGCAGAAACAAAGCACCCAGGTCTTTGTGGGAGGCTTTGGGCATTAAGGTAGTGAGCTGGAGCTGAGGTAGCTGGTGTGCTTTCCCGAGTCTCAAGACACTCAGAATTGATACTCCATTGTCAAGAGCAAGGAGAGCCTAAAGAAGTGTGTGCCATTGTGCCACACCAGGTAATTCCATCAACAGGGACACAGATTTATACAATCAGAAGGTTCAAAAGTCTTTTTTTCTGTGGCTAATATACGTGGGAGGCTTGCCCTTTTCTGAAGCAAAAGGAGGAATGGATGGGGGGAGGGAGTGGGAGGAGAGGAGAGGGAGGGGAAACTCTGTGATCAGGCTGGAAAAAAAATTAACTAATAAAAAAGACAGGACTTTGGGAAGGAGAAGGAGGTAAGGGCTGAATCTAGAAGGGTTAAGTGGAGGAAAGAGGTATGGATGTGATGAAAAGACATTGTATGAAACTCAAAGAAGTAATAAAAATATTGTATTGAAACAAAAAAGTCTTTTCTAGGCTCAAGAAGTAACAGCTACAGTGCCTATTGTAGCTTTCCCCCAGGGCCTAGTGGAAGGCATACTCTAGAGCAGGTGACCCCCCAACCATAAAATTATTTCCTTGCTACTTCATGAATGTAATTTTGCTACTGTTATGAAACGTAATGTAAATATCTGTTTTCTGATGGTCTTAGGCGAGCCCTGTGAAAGGGTTGTTCGACCCTCAAGGTAGTCATGACCCACAAGGTGAAGGAATCTAGAGGGACATGCTGGTACCTCAGGTTTCATAAGGGGTGAGACTTTCCTGTTTTAAACCTGTTGTCATTCAAATAATAAAAATGAAACTCATGATATTGGGACCTAACTGTTGATTCATGTTAGCAGGTATTATTTAACTGCCTGCTTCTTAGCATTTTTCTAATGAAGATTTGTCATAGGCCGCCAAGTTGTCCTCTGATGGGAAATTTAAGCACACCAGGAACCCTGGGTCATTTGGTCACAGCAAAGTAAGAAATACCGAGTATTTCATAGGATTCACTGTACATGAGCCAATGATACCGTACCAACCAATCATCTCTGTACCAATGATAGTGTTGGTAATGACCGCTTACAAAAGAGGAAGCAATTGTATTCTGGTATACTGCTGTAATGTTTACTCACCACTTGAACACTGTTTACTCAGGGTATTTCACCTCTACTACTGAGCCTCATCCATGTCTATAAAGGCAAAGAAGTTACTGGGAAACTGATGATGGGCCTGGCTGTCATTGAGGATGCGCTTGATTAAGGTAAGCCACAGAATGAATGGAGATATTTGATGAGACAGCATGTTTCCATGGTCTTGAGTAATATATGAAAGGAATAAAGTGACTCATGTATTCATCAGCCCACTGCAGATAGGCAAGTAGTAGGGAGAATGCTGTGCCAGCTTGGTTAAGCTGTGTGCATTGAAGTAATAGCTTCCCAACATGCTAGACTAAGGAGGCTACATGTGTGAAGATGGTGCATTGTTTCTGAAGTTAGACTTGTGGACCACAGATAAGGTAGCCCGAAGCCATAGGAATCTTCAAGTGGGAGAACTTCATATTTGCCTGGTGGTGGCCGCGGCGGCGGCAGCGGCGGCGGCGGTGGTGGCGCACACCTTTAATTCTAGCACTTGGGAGGCAGAGACAGGCAGATCTGTGAGTTTGAAGCCAGCCTGGTCAACAGAGCAAGTTCCAGGACAGCCAAGACTACACAGAGAAACCTTGCCTTGAAAAAGCAAAAACCAAACCAAGCCAAACAACTTTGTATTCATATACATCTTAGTTTACATTAAGACACTACATCTAGCCAAAGGGTGAATGGAAGCCTAAAGCAATAGTACCTTCCTGGGTCCCAGGAATTCAAACATGACCAATAACAGGAGAGTGCAACTATAGCTGATGGAGACTAGTCTTCAGTCATTGTATTCGTGTCAGTTCAAAAGCAGTTTCGGGGGTGGGGATTTAGCTCAGTGGTAGAGCGCTTGCCTAGCAAACGCAAGGCCCTGGGTTCGGTCCTCAGCTCCAGAAAAATAAAATAAAATAAAATAAAATAAAATAAAATAAAATAAAATAAAATAAAATAAATAAAGCTATTTCAAAGTAAAAGGTCAAAGGAAAGAAACATTTCAGGAAAGGCATAATGTATCCCTATCTTCTCCTTAACAGAGAATCTTCTTTTTATTTTTTGTGCATTGGTGTTTTCCCATGGGTGTCAGATACCCTGGAACTGGAGTTACAGACAGTTGTGAACTGCCATGTGGGTGCTGGAAATTGAACCTGGGTCCTCTGGAAAAGCAACCAGTTCTCTTAACCACTGAGCCATCTCCCCAGCCCCCTTGACAAAGAGTCTTAAATTCACCTGTGCTGAAGTAAACTACAGTTCAACTCCCGTAATGCCCCTCATGCTTTAAGTGAGCAAGAAAATGAAAGCAAAGTCATTGATGTGACTTAGTTTGTGTGGAGATTTACAGAACTGTACAAACACTAATTAGAAAAGCAATGCTGTTCATTGCTTCACCACTTCCAGTGTCAGTGGTTACATCAGTTAACCTTTCTCACAGACATCCCTTTGTCCCAAGACTGCCTTTTGAACGTGGTCATGAAGTCACACTCCATAGAAAAGTACAGAGGTGTGCAAAAAGAGGATTGGTGGATTCCTTTTGTCAGAGTAGAAGTGATGTAGGGAAAGGGGGCATTTCCCAGGTTCCATATGCACACTTTCTAGATCAGGCTTAAATTCACGGAGATCTGCCTACCTCTGCCACTGAGTGTTGGGATTAAATGCATGTGCCACTACGCCCAGCCCAGCCCAGCACAATATAGCCTTCTTAAACCTTTGGAACAATTGAAAGCCGTTCTCTAGGCCCTTATACAGGAGAAACATATGCCTTCTTAGGAATGAAGAAACAAATTATTGGAACTTTAGTTCTCTCTTGGTGTCATTCTTGGAACTTTAGAATGGAGCTATTTCTGGTTAGGGAGCACAAGAAAAACAATGTTTCTTTCTCCTTATTACATACATGTTTAAGTCAAGTTGAGCATGTAGGCACAAAGGAAGTATTTGGAAACCTTCAAACCAAAGAACTAATTGGGTAACTGTCAATTGTTTATTTGCCTTAAAGTTTCTTTGAAAATGCTTGCTTGCTTGCTTGCTTTTTCTTTCTTTCTTTCTTTCTTTCTTTCTTTCTTTCTTTCTTTCTTT